>VKKT01002652.1:61567-90397 GCA_008038995.1 Haliotis laevigata | reverse complement strand
ATGTAACGGCGTGTGACCTTGGACAGTATTCCAGTGATGTAACGGCGTGTGACCTGGACAGTATTCCAGTGATGTAACGGCGTGTGACCATGGACAGTATTCCAGTGATGTAACGGCGTGTGACCGTGGACAGTATTCCAGTGATGTAACGGCGTGTGACCTTGGACAATATTCAAGTGATGTAACGGCGTGTGACCTTGATGACCGTTTGGGTGAAACCCACGAGCATGGATTTGGTGAAACTGAGCAGGCTGGGATTCGAACCCTCGATTACAGGTTTCTGTGTGCCAAGTACACAACTCTGCACGGCTAACTGCCTTAGTGCTTTGGTCCATATGTTTCTCAACCCAAACAATGTTAAGTAATGGGTCACCATCTTACTACATACGCACAACATTTCACACGACTAAACTTGTTTCTATTCTAAACATGTGAACATGCAAACGTCGTCTGAAAAGTGACTATATGTTTGGAAAAGTGGAGGATGTACTCAAGCTACCTGTACTTCTTTTTTCGCTGGTTTGTAATTAGTAACCATGTTGCTGCCAGATCTACCGTCCTATCAGACGGCACAGGAAATCAGTGAATGGGAGCGTGAGTGAGTTTCATCAAAAAAGAATCTTGATGTCATCACTAGACGTTTGAGTCTTTCATACCTTAAGAAATATATATAACACATCAAATATTAGATTGTCTGAATGTTGTTTTTTGTTGTTGTTGCTGTTTCCTTTGATTTTAATACTTACTACGGTAAATACTAGTCACTAATTGTAGAGGGGTCGTTAATTTAAACTGGGAAGACTTTTGCAACAATATGCGTTGATTCTAAACACCTTTTGAAAATGTTTCGATCCCGCACGCATCAACTCAAATGCAACAGTATTTCTACTTCCAGAATGGCATATGTAAGATTTTGTCACACATCAATCTAGCTGGCTTTAGATTCTGAGGGATACACAAGGTCTTGAAAGAAAGCAATAAATTGTCCATACCCTAAAGGTACGATTTCGAAAGAAATATTAACCATAACTCATGTGTATATTATTGAATATACACATAACATATATCTTATATCGACTACTTTCCCAAATCATTTTTCCGAATACATGGTTCTGGCAGGACCAACTTGTATTCTGCCTGTATTTGTACTTTTTAGTGGTAAATGTGTTTGATGATCGTATCTCTACTAATTGCATTACAAATCGTAGGTTTCCACTCTTGACATGAGACGTATATGTTGTAACTATAAGTGTTCTTTTATCAGTATTCAAATTATAAATTATTTGCATTCTGTGCAATATCTGCAACGTCTGCCCTCTGGCTCATCAAGCATGTTTTAATACTTCCAGGGTCAAGCACAACAAACCAAACCGTCTTGGGCACGAATAGTGACATCCTGATGCAACACGTACACTAAAGTGAGGATCACGTACAGCCTATATCTTTCAAATTAAAGAGACTCATTTTATTCATTGCACTCTATCCTTCTACACACTGGCAAGTCACATATAAACTATTGTACTGCAGATGTAACTCTTCACTGTAGATAATTGATGTACCTTGCACTTAATACACTTTCTCGTCAATGCTGTTTTTATACATTTTACAGGCTGTCAAGTTTCCTTACGACAAATTGTACAGACACACATTTTACCTCTTGGGCTTAATAAATAATAACAATAGACAAATGTGTCTCCACAACCTGCAGGAAAGGGCAAAAAACCTACAATATGTAAGGAAAACGTAGAATAAGTGAAATGCGCCTCAACAATCTGTGGAGGGATGTTATTACAATAAGAATGTGCATGTACTTTCTGGAGCTACTAGAGAGTACAAGATGAACTATGTTTTACAGACAGTAGTAAGGTGTAAATACAATAGGTAAATGTGTCTCTACAATCTGCAGTGAGGCAAAAGCACAACAGGTAAAGTGTGTGTCTATTATCTGTTGTGTGGGAATGAGCACAAGAGGTAAATGTGTCTCTACAACCTGCAATGAGGTAAATGCACAAGTGGTAAAATGTGTGTCTATAATCTGTAGTGTGGGAATAAGAACAAGAGGTAAAATGTGTGTCTATTATCTGTAGTGTGGGAATGAGCACAATAGGTAAACTGTGTGTCTATTATCTGTAGTGTGGGAATAAGCACAAGATGTAAAATGTGTGTCTATCATCTGTAGTGAGGAATAAGCACAAGAGGTAAAATGTGTGTCTTGTATCTGTAGTGTGGGAATGAGCACAATAGGTAAAATGTGTGTCTATTATCTGTAGTGTGGGAATAAGCACAATAGGTAAAGTGTGTGTCTATTATCTGTAGTGAGAAATAAGCACAATAGGTAAAATGTGTGTCTGTGTTATCTGTAGTGAGGAATAAACACAATAGGTAAAATGTGTGTCTATTATCTGTAGTGAGGAATAAGCACAATAGGTAAAATGTGTGTCTATTATCTGTAGTGTTGGAATAAGCACAAGAGGTAAAATGTGTGTCTTTTATCTGTAGTGTGGGAATAAGCACAATAGGTAAACTGTGTGTCTATTATCTGTAGTGTAGAAATAAGCACAATAGGTAAAATGTGTGTCTATTATCTGTAGTGTGGGAATGAGCACAATAGGTAAAATGTGTGTCTATGATCTGTAGTGTTGGAATAAGCACAATAGGTAAAATGTGTGTCTGTGTTATCTGTAGTGAGGAATAAGCACAAGATGTTAATTGTTTCTGTACAGTAAGTGGAATGAAAAACGAAACAGTACAATCTAAAGTAAGAAGTGCCTACAGTAGGCAATACACGTCTCTACAAACTGCAGTACGTGGTAATTTCAGGAGGTGAAGTAGAAAGGATCCAGCTACTGTAATCATAAATTTACAACAGTAAAATGTGTCTGTTCTCTTCGAGTAAAGAAAACGCTGTACAAACTATAGTACGGACGTAAATTACAATAGCACATTAGTTACCTTCTCTTTGGAGTAGGAACACTGTACAGCAGGTAAAATTGGCTTCTTTCCTTTATAGAAGGGAGACGTACACTAGGTGAAATATGGATGTACAAACTGTACTTATTGCAATAAGTCAAAATAGTAAATTTGTCTCTACAAACTGTAGTCAAGACTAGATACAATAAATATAACAGTTATCTGCCCACTAAAGTAGGGAAAGGAATGATAAGTTAAGGTGTGTCTACAATCTGTAATTTAGTACGTGATATAGGTATTGTTGAGTTGATTTAGTGAGTAAACTGAGACAGAAATTATGAGCCAATATTGAACTCTTTAGGGAAAAATGAAATTTCACATTTACCTGCAAGGAGGGTACCAAGTCACGTGATGAGATGTTGACACTTGATGAGAGATTATCTATTTGATGTTCTTAGTAGTGAAGTGATGAGAGGTCTACTGTTTAATGTCCTCTGTAGTCGATTATAGAGGTGTATGGATAGTAAATTTTAAGTCCATTACCCTTTAAGTCGGTCGTGGACATAATCGTTTAAAAACTGGACAGGCACAACATATATGGACGGCAATGAATTGGGTCAGAAAAAGAAAAGATAAAAACAAATATGTCAACTCGTAAAATGAAATATGACTGAAATCACAATACGTTACGTGTCTATTTATAGATGTTATCACCTGTACGTTTTCACTTTTGGGTCACATATATACTCAAAAGTGGCTGTACATACTCGTGAACTCATACACACAACGCCTGTAAAAGGTCTTTGTTTCCCTTGCCACGCCAAACCTTGTCATCGTCAGTATTGCTTTATATTAGTGCATTACCACATATGTCATGAGAAGGTCACAGGTAAACAATAATTTATCAGGAATCACTCAATTACAAGTACAGTCCATGTGGAAGGTAGTGATGGCAAGGTATGGCGGAACAGAGAAACGTTTTAAAGGGACATTACTTTGTTGTCCATCGGCCCGAGACTACAATAAACGTGGATAGAATACTCCGTGGAAACATATTTACACGAATTTTACAAATGAATGAACTGCGAAAATAATCGATTCGTTTGGTATTTGCTCACTGAACAAAGGGCAACAATTACTGTTTCTTGTGGCGCCCTCCACAGAGAAGCTTTGAACTACATATCCCACTTGGCGGGAATCAATAGGGACTCTGGGACAAGACTAATATGGGCATTTATCCGATTATTGGTGCAAACAGTGCAGAGATGGAAATGTAAATAGGAAATAGCATTTCCTGATCAATTTGAAATGGGTTCCTTCGTCTTTTAAACGTATCTAAACTCCTTGTCCTGCGCGTCTTGTTCGACAAGCCAGACTAACCTTTTATCACGCTCATAGGGCTCAGGGTAAATATACAACACTCCATCCCAAAACGAACAATAAGGATTTTTCTGTTGATGACGGGAAAGTGCCTAAACCCGTTCTGATATGAAGGTGCTTGGTTCCAGTTTTATGACAAGCTTGGTGCGGTCAGTGTTTCAAATCTCTTTTAAAGTAGTCAAACGTTTTAATATTAGGCTGCATAATGGAAATCTATCTTACGCAACTGTGCTCGGTGGTGAGATCTTGACACCAGGTTGTGGCACTGTTTCAGAGATACAGACATGCAACAATGACCGCTACAAGGAAGATGGGGTCGTGTCGCAAGTACTTGTTTTGTATATTTCGTCCCTGAATCGCAGAGTGAATAACAAAGTCCTTCTTAGATTTCCTCGTAGCACATTTTCCCACATTAGATCTTTTCACTGTCTGTTAAAAACCTGTCCACTGAAACTATGCAATATGACTTTTCACATGGGTAGGAGAACAGAATGAAGTTAGGTACGACTAATTAATACACTGCATAGCACTGGACCATTTCCGCCTTGAAATATGATATTTGCTACAGAACTACAAGGTGTGGCGTTATAATGTAATATAGATTGCACAAGGCATAGTGTCGCTGAAAAGATTTTAACTTTGAAAATGACTGCCAGAGATAGAACCAAAGCCTAACGCTCCGAGATCCTTAACCTCGTTCAGTGTCACAGAATGTAAGGATAACCCTAGGATGGCCTTATTTACAAGTGGAGAGGCACTACCATTACACTCAACTTGTCCTTACATATCACCCTCACCCTGTTAAAAGTTCACCACATTTAGACACTCCTCGTACATCACTATCACGTACATTGGAAATTCATTCTCAGTCAATCACTATCAACCCGTAAACATCCGGGTTAGAATTGATCTTCAGCAACCTATGTTTGTCGTAAGAAAAGGGATCGTGTGGTTAGGCTTGCTGACTTGGTTGACACATGTCATCGTGTCCCAGTTGAGTAGATCGATGCTCATGTTGTTGATCATTGGATGGTTTGGTCCAGACTCGATTATTTACAGACCACCGTCGTATAGCTGGAATATTAAACAATAAACCAACATTAAACGTACATTAGACATATTGTTTTTACACCCGACGTACATTAGGCATATTGTGCTCTACAACAGACATGCATTAGACATATTGTTTTCTTTAAAAAGGTAGGCGAACTTTCAAGTTGGATAGGAAGTATAAGCGTTAACAAACTTTTCAAAAACATATATCCTATGAACGCAACACCTCTTTATCACCACGTGCACAACGCAGTAGTAGTATGGGGTGTCATTCTTAATTTTGACGGTTTTCAAGAATTTCGTAGACCATCAATTTTGACAATCATCTTGAATCAAACAGTTGTTAGTGTTTGTTTCTAGCTGCTTCTTTTGTTTGAAGATGAAAATCGTACACATGCAAATTTCACGTAATACACCGATCATCTTTCAAGAGTGATTACTGTACAAACAACTATGGTCATAAGGAAGTGCACTCTCAAAACATTCACTATTATCATATCAGCTTTGATTGACTCCGAGATATAACAACGTATGGTATGGATTTACAATGTCTTCATTATTTACAACACGAAATTTCATTCATTCACCTGATGAAGGGGCAAGAAGTAGCCAAGCAACGTCGTGCTGTAAGTAATAAAGAAGTTGTAAATCCATGTTACCTTCCAATTTCTAAATGCCCATCAAGCATCTGACTCCGATATATCTCCAAAGTTTGTCAATCGTAAATTAAAAATGAAGTTCCCCTATTTTTTAAAAAAGTATACATTAGATGCATTGTGTTCTACACCAGACGTGCATTAGACATATTGTCTTTACACAAGGCGCACATATGGTATGTTGTTTTCTACAACAGACGTACATTAGACATATTGTTTTTACACCAGACGTACATTAGGTATGTTGTTTTCTACACCAGACGTACATAAGACATATTGTTTTCTACACCAGACGTACATTAGACACATTGTTTTCTACACCAGACGTAGATTAGACATATTGCTTTTACATCAGACGTACAGTAGGTATGTTGTTTTCTACACCAGATGTACATTAGACATATTGTTTTTACACCAGACGTACATTAGGTATGTTGTTTTCTATCCCAGACGTACATTAGACATATTGTTTTCTACACCAGACGTACATTAGGTATGTTGTTTTCTATCCCAGACGTGCATTAGACATATTGTTTTTACACCAGACGTACATTAGGTATATTGTTTTCTACACCAGACATACATTAGGTATGTTGTTTTCTACACCAGACGTACATTAGGTATGTTGTTTTCTACACCAGACGTACATTAGGTATGTTGTTTTCTATCCCAGACGTACATTAGACATATTGTGTTCTACAACAGACGTACATTAGGTATGTTGTTTTCTAACCCAGACGTGCATTAGACATATTGTTTTCTACACCAGGCGTACATTAGGTATGCGGATTTCTACACCAGATGTGCATTAGATCTACTGTTTTCTACCCCAGACGTACATAAGATACATTGTGTTCTACACCAGATGTACATTAGACATATTGTTTTCTACACCAGACGTACATTAGACACATTGTTTCTACACCAGACGTAGATTAGACATATTGTTTTCTACACCAGACGTACATTAGACATATTGTTTTCTACACCAGACGTACATTAGACATATTGTTTCTACACCAGAAGTACATTAGACATATTGTTTTCTACACCAGACGTAGATTAGACATATTGTGTTCTTTAACAGACATGCATTAGACATATTGTGTTCTACAACAGACATGCATTAGACATATTGTTTTTACACCAGACGTACATTAGACAAATTGTTTTCTACACCAGATGTACATTAGACATATTGTGTTCTTTAACAGACATGCATTAGACATATTGTGTTCTACAACAGACATGCATTAGACATATTGTTTTTACACCAGACGTACTTTAGACAAATTCTTTTCAACACCAGACGTACATGAGTCATATTGTTTTCTACACCAGACGTACATTAGACATATTGTTTTCTACACCAGGCGTACATTAAACATATTGTTTTCTAAACCAGGCGTACATTAAACATATTGTTTTCTACACCTGACGTACATTAGACACATTGTTTTCAACACCAGACGTACATTAAACATATTGTTTTCTACACCAGACGTACATTAGACACATTGTTTTCTACAACAGACGTACATTAGACATATTGTTTTCTACACCAGATGTACATTAGACATATTGTGTTCTTTAACAGACATGCATTAGACATATTGTGTTCTACAACAGACATGCATTAGACATAATGTGTTCTAGAACACACATGCATTAGACATATTTTTTTCTACAACAGACATGCATTAGACACATTGTTTTCTACAACAGACATGCATTAGACATATTGTTTTCTACAACAGACGTACATTAGACACATTGTGTTCTACAACAGACATGCATTAGACATATTGTGTTCTTCAACAGACATGCATTAGGTATGTTGTTTTCAACACCAGACGTACATTAGACATATTGTGTTCTACAACAGACATGCATTAGACATATTGTTTTCTACAACAGACATGCATTAGACATATTGTTTTCTACACCAGACGTGCATTAGACATATTGTTTTCTACACCAGACGTGCATTAGGTATGCTGTTTTCTACACTAGAAGTACATTAGGTATGCTGTTTTCTATCCCAGACGTACATTAGACATATTGTTTTCTACACCAGACGTACATTAGGTACGTTTTTTTCTACACCAGAAGTACATTAGGTATGTTGTTTTCTACACCATCCAATCCATGCGAGATGTGTTCTTCTACTGGCACACATTGAATGTATGCCACTCTTCACCAGACTTACATTAGATATGGTGATTCTTCTCAAGACTTACACTAAATATGGTGATTCTTCATCAGACTTACACTAGATATGATGATTCTTCATCAGACTTACACTTGATATTGTGATTCTTCATCAGACTTACACTAGATATGATGATTCTTCATCAGACTTACACTAGATATGATGATTCTTCTCCAGAATTACACTAGATATGATGATTCTTCACCAGACTTACACTAGATATGGTGATTCTTCACCAGACTTACACTAGATATGGTGATTCTTCTCCAGACTTACACTAGATATGGTGATTCTTCACCAGACTTACACTAGATATTGTGATTCTTCACCAGACTTACACTAGATATGCTGATTCTTCTCCAGACTTACACTAAATATGATGATTCTTCTCCAGACTTACACTAGATATGATGATTCTTCTCCAGATTTACTCTAGATATGGTGATTCTTCTCCAGACTTACACTAGATATGGTGATTCTTCACCAGACTTACACTAGATATG
This sequence comes from Haliotis laevigata, assembly GCA_008038995.1. Classification (NCBI taxonomy): domain Eukaryota; kingdom Metazoa; phylum Mollusca; class Gastropoda; order Lepetellida; family Haliotidae; genus Haliotis; species Haliotis laevigata. The sequence goes on along the minus strand of VKKT01002652.1, from coordinate 81,683 downwards.
GTGATTCTTCTCCAGACTTACACTAGATATGGTGATTCTTCTCAAGACTTACACTAGATATGGTGATTCTTCTCCAGACTTACACTAGATATGATGATTCTTCACCAGACTTACGTCGGATGACATATGCTAGACTTATTGAATTCTACACCCAATGCAAACTGCTCACATTGCATTCTACATCCCAGTAGCACTGTATATGTTGAGTACCTGCCGTTCGTTAGACATATACACCCTAAGTACATCAGACATATTGTCTTCCACACCCGACGCGAAAACTTGACATATTGTATTCCATCTCCGAAGTATACTTCTTACCTCGTATTCTACACCTTTGTAGTAGCACCATGAATGTTGTATTCTATACCCGACGAACATTATCGAATTAATAACATATCGTGTAGGTGTGCTTGATATGTTTTAACAACATTAAAATCACGTTTTGAATTATGTGTTAGGCCCTAGTCAAATTTTCCTGTCTATTTATCAGAAAGAGTTTATTTTTATTGTAGCTTTACAGTGTCAAATGCATCGGCGATACACAATGCAGAATAAAGCCCTTCGCACGCTACTGTTAACCTCTGCGTGCCACCTACCCCTGCCTGCACCGACACGTATGGTCTTGTATATCAGCATTAAATACTAAACGAAACAAGTTAAAAGGCTATCCCATTTATCCGTGTCACACTCTCAGGTTAAACATATGTTTATTCTGTTTATGCTATAGATGTGTGTTATATACACACATACAGGCGAGTAGCTTCTTGCTGTGGCGGAGCAGTCACGAGGCTCAGACGCGTGCACGGCACGTACCACGCGTGCACGGCATCAGGTCACGCACAAAGCGGGAAGATATACAAAAAATACACCATTTCTATTCATGTCCAACTGATATTGTAATTCGTTACAAAAAAAGAAACTACGCTGATACAGAATGATGTTCATAAAAAACAGATGTTGTTCATGTAATGAATAATGTATAACGCTGTGACTGCCCCAGTCTCCATTCAGACAATATCCGCACTGACGTGTTAAAGGGGCTGGTATCGGAGTGGTCGTTGCCTCAAGTACCCGTGTGTACTCGGGGTAGATGGCGGCATCGCGCCAGGCCAACACACAGCCCTAACTCTTTACGGATTATTTATTTGTCATTGGTAAACAAGGCTTATCACGCTCACTTGCCCACGTGCGAGTAAAAATGCCGAGATCTGATTGGTCACTGGGTTTTGGGAGGAGTCAAGCCACGTGGCGAAGTGATGATTGGCGGGCGTATAAAACAAGGTAGCGCGTGGACGTCTGGTTATGATTATCAGCAGGCGACTTGGAAGTTATATGAGAGACAGGCAACTTACCAGACAACTCTAGTCAAGATGATGGAGAATTTCCTCTATAGTCTTGAGGATGATTTCCTGGATTTCTGTGAGCCAATGGACTATTGTGAAGATCTCAGCTCGCCATGCTCAAATGAATCAGATCAAGAAAACCATAACTTTTTGCAATCAGACAGGCGACTTCTAAAGGCTCCAGTGAAGAAAGTACAGCAACGAAAGGCTGCAAATCTTCGTGAACGTCGTCGAATGAAATCCATAAATGATGCATTCGACCATCTGAGAACTTGTATCCCTGCAACAGTGAACGCTGACAGGCGTCTATCTAAGGTCGACACGCTCCGGCTGGCCATCAGGTATATCGGCTACCTGGGGGATCTTGTCACAACCTACGATGACTACGGCTTGGACTCTCAGTATTCCAGGAATCACAAAAGCCAGGAAAAAGTTATTCTACGGTGCCAGTTCACAGGTAGGTTACATAGAAATGTATTTATATATCTAGAAAATATGTGATACGGTAATAAACTATTTTTCTTTTTCCCATATATTTCAGCTTGTGTATCTCTAAAAATCTCCCAGGAGACAATTCTGGAAACTGCGTAAAAAGCGCATGCCATTCCCTGGGGGCGACACAGGCTCCATCGTTATATCATGCCATAACTGTGGAGGGCTATAGGTTTTTACTGACATAATTGATATGTTCTTTTACTGAGTTCATCGAAGAGGTATAACTTATGGTGTTTTGGTGTCATCGCCTATGGCTCAAATATTACATTTTGCACAGTTGATGTTAATTCAAAAAGTAGATGTTATCCATGTATACTAAAGAATAAGTGTCAACCGACTTCATAAAATGTTTCAAGATTCGTAGAACTAGTTGTGTGACAAACCTCTCTTTTAACATATTATTATGGTTATTTTTACAGATGATGACAGCCAAGACGGTCCAACACTGATTGGCCACTCCTTGTCATGGTCAAATGACAATATACCAAAACCAGCAGAAAACAAACTGACAGCTAAAATCTGGATGCCAGAAAATCCCACGGAATCTGACATCATCAACCTTGCCAACTATGCGTCAGACTATGCGTCCTGATGACGCGCTCATCTGAAGCGCTGATCCAAATACAGCCTTGCAATACCAATACTACTGAAGTTTCTATCCCTGGTGCTAAACAGATTATCCAAGTCTTAAGCTCCCATGACTCAGGAAAGAGAGCTTTCACCAAAGCATGTACCTGAGTCCAATTTCATACTGTCATGTGTAAGACTTGATGTATAAACTTGTCCGACCATTGTTGTATACCGGAGACAGTATTTAAATATTGTTGTTGGCTGCTGGCACCATCGTGTGTGTACCTGTGCCTGTGTGTATAATTATCCAGGTCCAGAAAGACCGAGTTCGACTGCAGGCAGTTGATGTTTTTTACTGTAGTGTCCCTACTGCGCATATTACTTAGAGAGGGTTGGGGGTGGGGGTGATCGGTGGGTCATATTTTTAGCTGCGAGTTATGCTTGCGGGCGTTATAGTGCTGTTTCAGGAAAAGAAAATTCACACTGACTTACTATTTTATTATCTGTGTTGCTGGCCAACGGGGATTAACATAACACTCAACAGTTCAAAGGATGTAGCCATTACATGGTAACCTTTGCATGTAGATTCAGTGTAAGGCCTGATATCCTATGGCAGATCACTGAGACCAGTAGATAAACGGGATGAAATGTTCAGCTGCATTTACATGAACGAGTGAAAGACGTTGATATGTTTGATAATGTTTACTTACACAACGTTATTTTTTGCAAAGCTATTATTAAAACATCGTTACTTGTTTGAAATAAATATTGCTTATTTCATGATACTGTGTCTGTTCATTTATATATACACATGTCTTCTGACATGTACACATGGCATTCCTTCTACATGTGAGCTGTGCAAGTAAGCCGGCGTCTCACGCCTGTCAGTGAAGTCATGCTGGTGACACATCACGTCATACAATACTGGTGTTTGTGGTGTTAGACATTATGCCTGAAGAGAAATTTCAGTGGTTATGTCTCATTGCGTGACTTTAAATCAGTTGGAATTGCACTTTCCCATAACATTTCCCCAAGTCTTGTTACAAACGTTAAATAACACGTATAGTCTGTTTGCAGTGAAAACGTACCTATGAATTTAACTTTAAACCAACAAGTAAAACAAAATAAAGTGAAATTAAGACTGCGAATCTTCATGATTTTACCTTGCCAATTGAACATTAGGATAAAAGTTGTTTAACAAACGATCAAAGTTTCGCATCGCTATTATTGGTTTGCATTACCCACGATACACAACACGCGCGGCACATTTGTAAATGCTCCTACATAAAGTTACAGTAGTTCTTAAAGTATAATGAGACAAAGATAAGTGTTGACATCCAAGCCCTAGTCCTAGACTACGACAACTGTGAACCCAGCAGATGGACCTGTGATAAGATTGAGGTAAGCCAGAACGATAAGGCTCACACTTGAGCTGGTTTTGTCGATAACATGAGTAATAATTTTAGTTTAGATCAGCACGATTTCATAACATTCAGTAATGTGTACTTACTTAACACATGTTTTGATAACATAAGATGTAACTTGGACAAGCAAGCCCTTCAAGTTAAATCGGTCAATAAACTTCTTAGAATATGCATAATATAACAATATCAAAACCATTTTGTTTTAGACGAATTTACATAAGCGATAACACATTAAAATTACTATAGTTATATCACTTATGTCTAAATAATTATAGTTATTTGAATATATACATGCAAGCACGATTGTTGTAACTGAGGTACCGTTCCAAATATATGTTAACAACCTCTGTAAGCATTTCCACTGATGTTTCTGCATTTATCCCACATGACTGTATGACATTACATTGATTTAACATTTATTGTTGGTTATGCAGCACTGACGTATTTGTATGTATAATTTATACGCGTTGCCACTGTGAATGATTGCATAATACGACCTGATATATCTGCAGCGTTATACAGTACTGACATATCTATTCTGTGATTCTCTAATACAACCTGACATATATCTACGATCATACAATACGAGCTGACAAATTTCTATGATCATACAATACAACCTGACATATATCTATGATCATACAATACAACCTGACATATTTCCTTAACCACACAATACGATCTGACATCTTTTTCGATATTATATAATTTAAGGTGATATATTTGTATGACCACTCAATGGAAGAACGCGTATTTATATGGCTGTATAACACAAGCTTACATATTGTATGATCACTCAATGGAAGATCACGTATTTATATGGCTATATAACACAAGCTTATATATTTGTATGATCACTCAATGGAAGATCATGTATTTATATGGCTATATAACACAAGCTTATATATTTGTATGATCATTCAATGGAAGATCACGTATTTATATGGCTATACAACACAAGCTTACATATTTGTATGATCATAAAAAACGAGGTACAAATATTAGTATGATTGTACTAACATTTTTGTATGTTTGTACAATACGGATCAGAGTACGTATGTGGATTTACAATACTCGTTGGCACATATCTTTTTGGTTATAATATTTAGTACATTTAAACAATACGAATATTTGACGTATTTGACGGAAATAAGATACACGCTTTCTTATTAGAATATACAAGCTGGCTTATTTTTAGGATAATACAGTCGAAGCTTTTATATTTTATTGCCATACGAAGCGAGCTAGCATATTTGCATGATTATACAATATATACAATACTGACATATTTGGGATTACACTTTTTCAGTAATGTACGATTCAAGTAATTGTGTTGGGTTGAGTCGGATTCGCGGTGGCTGAGCGCGTTATGCGGCTGACTTTGTGTGATTAGGTGCCTGACTCTGAGGGTGTGGGTTCGAATCACTTATAGGACTCCAACCAACATAAGAACTAGAATCTGTAATCTCAGATATGAAATATGTTACTTTTGACCACTTTCTAAATGGCATTGTATTTCAAATGCTGACATACATATGTGATTATTCATTAATAGTTTAGGTAGCTGTATGATGACACTTATCTACTTATAACATACGGGCTAGTATATTTCCTCCGATTATACAATACTGAAGTATGTATATGTGTGATTATAGAATGTTTGTAGGTTAATATATTATTGATGTATGTTTATTTTTATACAATATATTTGTATGTTTTACAATACGAGCTAACATATGTCTGAAAATAATATGGCATTTATTATGGTCTGAAATTCGTATCTGTCTTTATTTTTGTTTAGCTATAATAGGTAAATATAAAACGTAAACGGCGTAGAATGGTGTTGATTAACGAACAACACATTCCTATCTGTGTAAAGGGCAAAACAGTGGTGAAAATAATGACTGGGTCACTGTCGCAGCAGAGCAATATTCAAAACCTTATTTCACTTATCCTAGTTAAATGAGCTGTTTATATGCCATAATGCCATATTATGATGTTCATAGACCTTGCATATTGCCTCGAAGCGTATATATTCTAAAAGTACTGCAAAAGACTGTACGGCATTTGCATGAGAATATGGGACAATGCGTAAACATTTTAACTTGCAGTGGGGGAAAATGAATAAGAAGAAGATAACCGACTTAAAATGTTCTTTTTCCTTCGGAACGTGGAAACCGCTGGGAGCATGGGGTGGTTGAGAATCACCGTGATTATTTATACACAGGTGAAATGAAATCAAAACAAATATTTACATGTAAGCAACTCTCATACACAACAGTGGAAGTTGGAAAACGTGACATCTGCAAATTCAAATGCAAACAGAAACCTGTTATTACCCCGGGGGCAGGAGTTGATTGGTTAATGGGGGCCCTAATTAAACATATGAGCAGTGGACAGTTTCTTCCTCACGTGTGGGGGTAGGGCTGGTCATGTTCCTATAGAACCCCTAGCCTTTTATTCTGTGTGGATTGGCGACAGGTCAATAAAAGGCCCACAAATTACTTCTGGTTTGAGATTCGATCTGACCAAATGAGTGGACACCAACCAATCTCCATGCCATATAACTGACGGGCTTTCTCCAACATTGTGTACGGCACATAGTCTGTGACCAGTCTTCTGTTTCCCAACAATGAAGGTCTCAAATTAACATGTCCAAAATGACCCGTTATGATAAAGGCGGGTTTTAGTGCTCAGGGCATCTGGGAGCTGTACCGTTCAGTGGAGATCATGACCACAGTCTACTCTTACAACATACTAAAACGATTTTAAATGTGTGTTTTCTTTTGTGGTAGGTTAAGCTGACTTGAGTTGGGCTTTACGTCACCTCGGCATTATTTCAGTCATATAGTGACGAGATCAAGTCTGCATTCATAACAGTTGTGGCAGGAGATTCATAAACAGAATATTTTACCCGAAATGAAATAGACTTGAAATGGTGACTGAGTGTCCTTACTAGCACAGATCTGTGCCACGTCTATATATCACAGTTAAATGTTGTATTCAGGAAGATATGGAAACGATGCATTACCGTTCAATTTCTGATAGAGGGGATTTTGCTTTCAAAACACATCACTATAAAGTGTTGTTTGGGCTCCGAGATAACAACCGCTTGATAAATCTATAAAAACATTCACAATTTACCCCTACAGGTATTTAAACATAACTAGGTACACATAGCACAATTCTGTAGTCTGACATATGAGTGAGTGACATACGGGAGTGATATGAGTGAGTGACATACGGGAGTGATAGGTGGAAGACATAAGACATCATTACAAAATAAACTTCACTCTTCAATCTGTCCTGTTTGTTTTGAAGAGGGAATATAATTAGTATTGCTTTTTATTGGTCTGGAGTAAATAGATCACACGTGAGAAATCAAATTATGAATATAAAATCACAGTCTACTAAGACACTACGAAGTAGGTGTGTAAGCATGATTCTTAAAATATGATTAACACAACAAGTGATTTTATTTATTGATAACGCAAGTATTTCATATCTGTAAATCAAAAGGTGGATAAGGCCTTGTATCCACATCATCTGCTGCAGGCACAATTGATGTATACAACTGCAACTTGTTCATATATGTTGGCTAAGAATGGATCATTATCGTGGAAAGGACCACTTTTTAATACCCAACAACTTTAATGGGTGCTTCCCGGAACATAAACAATACATAGACCATTGTCCCACGCGCCTGCGACGAGGATTGCCACAAATTGTTGGATAGGCTTCAGCAACACGATCATGGCGACCTCCTGGTTATACCAGGTAAGTGAATAGTAAAGAAGGCCCGGCTGGTAACATGACACACCATGTCTATAATCATAAGATTTCTCCACTGTACTAGTCCAACTATAATCATAATTCCATTAATGATAAACCTCGAGAGCTTAACCCTGATCAAATAACCTTTGAGCAAGGGTCGTATAATGATGGTACCAGAGGCTGGAGTTACTGTGGTATTAAAGGAAGAAATGCTTGGCAGTTTCTACACAACTGCAGGCACATTTCTGTCCGAGATTGTCTGAAGATATGTCGTTGTTTTCGCTATAGTAGTAATAAACCCACTACTACAGAGAAAGATATGCCTGTAAATGTAGGTATGATGTATATTCTTTCATCTGGTTTACTTATACTTTTATTTTAAGAATATGGGTGCTCAAAAGCGGTACCCGTTGTGACAAGCCCTCGTTCAGCATCAGTGGTTTTTTATATCGTAGAGCCCTAAAGGTTATGCTGGCAATATCTTCATTTCACTTGTCAAGATAGAAATCAAATTACGCTGCATTTTTATTTTGATTGTAGAAAGATTAACAAAAGTTCAATGTAATGAGCGTTGAAATAGCCAACAAAATTACAGTATAAGAATCAATCCGTTTATCTGACCCATTCGTGTACGAGCTCCACGGTTCACTGATGTATTTCCGATAAGAATTGTTGTACAGCATCCAGGGCAACGTACAGAACACCAGGTGTCTACAGACACACACGCCGTATCTCTATTTCAATCAGAAATTAAACTTTAACGAGCTCTGGAATAAACCAAGTGACGTGCCTGTGGATTTATTTAATCGCGACAAGATTAAATGCTTGACTTGCACGAACCCCCCTCCCACCTCTCCAAGCAATGGGAATAAGTCTAACCATTGGGTTAAATAATCCAATTATATTCAGGCACCGGATACTCCGGATCACATTCGTTGAAAGTGTACATATTCACTATTTCAGAAGGACTAGTGTTGATAACCCATGTGCAACTGCTGCTCCTCTAGTGTGTATTGTCCGTGTGTACAGAGAGTCCGTGTGTACAAGTGTTGCTCCTCTAGTGTGCGTAGAGTCCGTGTGTACAAGTGTTGCTCCTCTAGTGTGTGTAGAGTCCGTGTGTACAACTGCTGCTCCTCTAGTGTGCGTAGAGTCCGTGTGTACAAGTGTTGCTCCTCTAGTGTGCGTAGAGTCCGTGTGTACAACTGCTGCTCCTCTAGTGTGCGTAGAGTCTGTTCCGTGTGTATAACTGCTGCTCCTTTAGTGTGCATAGAGTCCGTGTGTACAACTGCTGCTCCTCTAGTGTGCGTAGAGTCTCTTCCGTGTGTATAACTGCTGCTCCTTTAGTGTGCATAGAGTCCGTGTGTACAACTGCTGCTCCTCTAGTGTGCGTAGAGTCCGTGTGTACAACTGCTGCTCCTCTAGTGTGTAGAGTCCGTGTATAACTGTTGCTTATCTTGTGTGTAGAGTCCGTGTGTACAACTGTTGCTTGTCTTGTGTGTAGAGTCCGTGTATAACTGTTGCTTGTCTTGTGTGTGGAGTCCGTGTATAACTGTTGCTTGTCTTGTGTGTAGAGTCCGTGTATAACTGTTGCTTGTCTTGTGTGTAGAGTCCGTGTATAACTGTTGCTTGTCTTGTGTGTGGAGTCCGTGTATAACTGTTGCTTGTCTCGTGTGTGGAGTTGGTGTGATAATGCTACTAGGAGGTGCTCTTCAATGTATGACATTCGTGTTTCACCAACACAGAAGCATCATGCATGACTACACTGTTCAGTGCTGCTTCCCTCGTCTGGAGGTCCCATGTGTGACATTGCTGCCTCTCTCCTGTAGAGGTCCCATGTGTGACAGTGCTGCTTCTCTCCTCTTGAAGTCCAATGTGTGACAGTGCCGATTCTCTCCTCTAGAGGTCCCATGTGTGACAGTGCTGCTTCTCTCCTCCAGAGGTTCCATGTGAGACAGTGCTGCTTCTCTCCTCCAGAGGTCCCATGTGTGACAGTGCTGCTACTCTCGTCTGGAGGTCCCATGTGTGACAGTTCTGCTTCTCTCCTCCAGAGGTCCCATGTATGACAGTGCTGCTACTCTCGTCTGGAGGTCCCATGTGTGACAGTTCTGCTTCTCTCCTCTAGCGGTTCCATGCGTGACAGTGCTGCTTCGCTCCTCTAGAGGTCCCATGTGTGAGAGTGCTGCTGCTCTCGTCTGGAGGTCCCATGCGTGACAGTGCTGCTTCTCTCCTCTAGCGGTCCCATGCGTGACAGTGCTGCCTCTCTCCCCCAGAGGTCCCATGTGTGACAGAGCTGCTTCTCTCCTCTAGCGGTCCCATGTGTGACAGTGCTGCTTCTCCCGTTTGGAGGAGGTCCATATGTGACAATGCTGCTTCTCTCCTCCAGAGGTCCCATGTGTGACAGTGCTGCTTCTCTCGTCTGGAGGTCCATATGTGACAATGCTGCTTCTCTCCTCCAGAGGTCCCATGTGTGACAGTGCTGCTTCTATCCACCAGAGGTCCAATGTTTGATATTGCTGCTTCTCTCCTCTAGAGGTCCCATGTGTGACAGTGTTGCTTCTCTCCTCCAGAGGTCCCATGTGTGACAGTGATGCTTCTATCCTCCAGAGGTCCCATGTGTGACAGTGCTGCTTCTCTCCTCCAGAGGTTCCATGTGAGACAGTGATGCTTCTATCCTCCAGAGGTCCCATGCGTGACAGTGATGCTTCTATCCTCCAGAGGTCCCATGTGTGACAGTGATGCTTCTATCTTCCAGAGGTCCCATGTGTGACACCGCTGCTCCTTTCGTGTAGAGGTCCCATTTGTGACACTGCTGCTTCTCTCCTCCAGAGGTCCCATGCGTGACAGTGCTGCTTCTCTTGTCTGGAGGTCCCATGTGTGATATTGCTGCTTCTCTCGTTTAGAGGTCCCATGTGTGACAGTGCTGCTTGTAGTGTTCCTGTCCAGTGTATTGCTGCAATGGGGTGCCTGTCGAGTAAGGTACAGTGTGATTCGCGTCTAATGAGTGTGTGCCACTAGAGTAGTGGTGCACCGAGAGGTCTGTCTAGCATAGAGTAGTGGTGCACCGAGGAGCCTATCCAGCATAGAGTAATGGTGCACCGAGTAGCCTGTCTAGTATAGCGTAGTGGTGCATCTAGTGTAGTGGCGTACCGAGGAGCCTGACTAATATGGAGTAGTGGTGCAACTAGAGTAGTGGTGCACCGAGGAGCCTGTCTAGTATAGAGTAGTGGTGCATCTAGTGTAGTGGCGTACCGAGGAGCCTGACTAATATGGAGTAGTGGTACAACTAGAGTAGTGGTGCACCGAGGAGCCTGTCTAGTATAGAGTAGTGGTGCATCTAGTGTAGTGGCGTTCCGAGGAGCCTGACTAGTATAGAGTAGTGGTGCATCTAGTGTAGTGGCGTTCCGAGGAGCCTGACTAGTATAGAGTAGTGGTGCATCTAGTGAAGTGGCGTACCGAGGAGCCTGTCTAGTATAGAGTAGTGGTGCACCGAGGAGCCTGTCTAGTATAGAGTAGTGGTGCACCGAAAGGTCTGTCAAGCATTGAGTAGTTGTGCACCGAGGAACCTGTCTAGTATAGTGTAATAGTGCACCGAGGAACCTGTCTATTATAGTGTAGTGGTGCACCTAGAGTAGTGGTGCACAGAGAGGTCTGTCCAGTATAATGTTGTGGTGTACCGAGGAACCTGTCTAGTACAATGTTGTGGTGTACCTAGAGTAGGTTAGCACAGAGAGGTCGGTCTAGTATTATGCTGTGATGTACCTAGAGTAGTGGGGCATAGAGGGGTCTGTCTAGTATAATGTTGTGGTGTACCGAGGAACCTGTCTAGTATTATGTTGTGGTGTACCTAGAGTAGTGGGGCACAGAGAGGTCTGTCTAGTATAATGTTGTGGTGCACCGAGGAACCTGTCTATTATAGTGTAGTGGTGTATCTAGAGTAGTGGGGCATAGAGGGGTCTGTCTAGTATAATGTTGTGGTGTACCTAGAGTGGTGGGGCATAGAGTAGAGGGGTCTGTCTAGTATAATGTTGTGGTGTACCGAGGAGCCTGCCTATTATAGTGTAGTGGTGCATCTAGGGTAGTGGGGCATAGAGGGGTCTGTCTAGTATAATGTTGTGGTGCACCGAGGTGCTTGTCTATTATAGTGTAGTGGTGCACCTAGAGAAGTGGGGCATAGAGGGGTCTGTCTAGTATAATGTAGTGGTGTACCGATTAGCCTGTCTATAATAGAGTAGTGGTGCACCGAAGAACCTGTCTAATAAAGTGTAGTCATGCACCTAGAGTAGTGGGGCATAGAGGGGTCAGTCTAGTATAATGTTGTGGTGTACCGAAGAGCCTGTCTATTATAGTGTAGTGGTGCATCTAGGGTAGTGGGGCATAGAGAGGTCTGACTAGTATAATGTAGTGGTGTACCGAGGAGCCTGTCTATTATAGTGTAGTGGTGCACCTAGGATAGTGGGGCATAGAGGGGTCTGTCTAGTATAATGTTGTGGTGTACCGAGGAGCCTGTCTAGTATAGTGTAGGGGTGCACCTAGAGTAGTGGTGCTCAGAGAGGTCTGTCTAGTAAAATGCGGTGGTGAACCTAGAGTAGTGGGCATAGAGGGGTCTGTCTAGTGTAATGTAGTGGTGTACCTAGAGTAGTGGGGCATAGAGGGGTCTGTCTATTATAATGTAGTGTTGTACCTAGATTAGTGGGACATAGAGAGGTCTGTCTATTATAATGTAGTGGTGTACCTAGAGTAGTGGCGCATAGAGAGGTCTGTCTAGTATATTGGAGTGGTGTACCTAGAGTAGTGGGGCATAGAGGGGTCTGTCTAGTATATTGTAGTGGTGCACCTAGAGTAGTGGTGTACCGAGGAACCTGTCAAGTATTGAGTAGTGGTGTGTCGTGCTGCCTGTCTGATACACTATGCTGCTGCGCCGTGTTATGAGTCTGGTGTTGAATACTGTTGAACTGTGTTGTTTGACAAGTATAGAGTAGTGGTTTGTCGTGGGGACAAATCAGACAGCCGATGGGTAATGAGCCGGAAAACAAGAGATGACAAGAGAAGATAAACCTCTCATTACTTCTCGTCGCCCACAAATAACACGAAAACAATTTGTGTGCGAGCATTGTCCATTATGGTATGATTATTCCTACCTTTGTCACATGGAAAACACTGAGTCGGACGGCCCTGCACGCATGGTAAGACCCGGTGCCTCGTGCTGCACTACCCAGAGACCGCCACGGCAAGACAACTTGCAATACGATGTCAACGCCATTTTTATTTCGCATAAATTGCATATTCAGCGTATATTCAGATTGAAGTACATGTATGCGTTATCGTCACAGTCGTGTGTAGTGCAGTGTTGTATTTATTAAACTTCCATCCATGTGGATCCACACTTTTATGGCGTGAACGTCCAGCATCCAGGACAAGGATAACTCTAAAACACAGTTGAATATTGGGCCAAAAGTAATCCAAATTGCTCTTTTTATTGTTTACGTAATTTTATATTGTCAAGTTAGTCCATGATTAGTTCAACAAGTCAAACGTTTATTGACCGAAAATCAAGAGGGTCAGTGTGGTTAACTTTGTCTAAAAACAGTCCACGTTATGTTACAAGCATTCACATGTCGAGTATCTCGTGTGTTGTTGACAAGATGAAACTCCATGCAACTCTTCAAAAGTAAACCTTAACACCCGTTTTCTTGCATCCTCTTTCTTTCCCGGTTAACTTCGACACTTATAGCATGAATGCCCATCTTATTGTGTAATAATAGTGTTTATTATACTATTGTATATAATATTGTGGATAAAATGTGTTTTAGCGTAATATAACAGATTTTCTTAAATAACCTGTTACATGTATTCTGATATGTGCTCGGCCAGATATTGTATATCTATCTATCTATCTATCTATCTATCTATCTATCTATAGAAAGAGAGAGAGGAAGAGAGATAGATACATAGATAGATAGATGGACAGAGATGGCCTCTTGTCGGATGATCTGTCTTGGAGACTATCTGTGATCCGGTGGCGGACCAACATTTATTGGCTGTTTCTGGCTAATCCCTAATCCAAAGCCAGTAATCCGATACGCCTGTTTCACTTATCCCGACACTAGATGTGTCAGTCGCCGGCACGCCCACCCATGGTCCCTGATCACGGACGATATTCACCTCCTCGAACAATAATTGCCGGCTTCCTTTAGAGATTAGTAATGCATTTATTCTGACATGCATTATTGCAGTTATGAATTTGATGGATGCTCGGTGTTTGTCAAATATTATTTTGAGGTTCATCATGACATTGGTAAATTGGCGGCATGTTGTCTTGTGTGTTGACCTATGTGACCGCTCCGCCCAGAGAGACACTGTTCTCTTCTATCCTTCCGTTTGCGTGAAATATATGTAATATGTTCTTATAAGTATTTTGTTCAAGAGGCAATCCAGATTTCCACACCTTATGCCTTCCTGCCAGACAAATCAGTCGTAACTGAAATTGTCACTTATCACAGATGTGAACAACAGTAACATATAATAACAAAGTTGAAAAGGGTAAAAGCGTTCAGACGCATTTAAATCAGAGTCATCTTAGGGAAATTCAATTAACGTGTCCATGTTTCAGCTTTCGGGATCTCTACGACCTAAAGTATCTGCACAATCCAGCGGTCAGCCAGTGGAACGGACAACAATACCTACTTGGGGTAATATGGCGGGCCTAAATGAGTCCTCATGCCGCTGTTGTGTTGTCCAGTGTACAGTATGGTAGACTGTTAACCAATGGTTAACCTCTTCATCTTAATACAAGCCATAGAAAAGTAGGATTTTGCATTTTTAATCCATTTGATCTTGGTGTGGTTAGGCTTCCTACAGGGATATAGTGTTACACAGGACTACCCCCGTGAGGGCGAGGGTCCAGACAAGGAAATACTGGACTGCTAGTAACACTGAACGTAAATCACTTTGTCACAAACAGGCAGACAGTTTGTTGATGTCTCCTCAGATTATATATGTTAACTTACAAAATCATAATTAAAAGCATCTTATTTAACGTGAACTATTTGCATAAGAGCGACAGTGTTATAAAACTGTATTTATACTGACATAAGCATAATTATTTCGACTCAATAAATGACTGAACGACGTTAAAATTAGGCAAGACATCAGTAAAATTAAAAGATCGTAATAAGATAACAGAAATTGTTAATGTGAAGTTCAAAAGGCGTTTCTATTGTTCTATTGTCAGTTCACATGACCGACTTCCAAAAGCGCATGACCGACACATTGCGACGTTCATTTGTTTATGGGGACTGTATTGTTGAAATCGGGTAAGCACTGCTGGATTAGATCCACATTCATGACACTTTAATGTTGAATTCAACGTATTTGCGTACATTAGGAAATGTCAGAGAATTTCATTGTATGTCAGTGATTGAACATACTCTCCAGCACCCTTTCAAGAAAACTAGTAACTATAAACAGAGCGTCTGTTCAGTGAGCGGAAGGTCATACCCAAAGAGGATAGAAGACTGTCATGTTATAATCACCTCTGACTGGTCGTCCAATAAATCAGAAATAAATGAGTTATAACTTATACCTAATATATCCACAATTTCTTCGACAACTTCAGAATTCTGCGTTTCGCGATCATGTTCGTCGATTTGACGTCCTGTCTGTGACCACTGTCACTGTGGTTTTAAGAATCATAGCCAGACATTGTATGAACGTCCAATCATCTGGACAGTGTAGTAAAACTAAATGCTCAACCACTACACATTCCGTGCAGTTAAATCTCTCCTCAATATCATGTCTGGCACTATAAAGGCTTGTTTAGTTCATACATATACAGAGCATACGAATCCTCCTCATGACCACGCCATCACAGCAGTAACTAACTTACGACCAGGCGAAGCAACAAGATAAAAATTTATCTTTCAGTCCTTACCCAAAGCATGTAAAGGAGGACTTCCGGGGAATCGCCTTAGCACTCATTCCGTGATTTCATTGTTTTTCCTGATCTGACCAGGCCTCCTTGCAAATTTAGATGTGCTCAACCAATAGCGTTTCAATGTTGCGCCTAATAGATAGTCAGTTCACATTGTGTTCAATAACAGATATTTTTGTTGTGCTTCATAAACAGCATTTAATGCTGTGTTGTAGTATAAAGCTATGAAATGCTGTGAACGTTAACTCTGTTCAAACCTATTCATTACACCATTCACATAAACAACATTAACGTGCGCTTAAACATATTTTAAAGATTATGATCTCATAGAAAGATCATTTAGATGCATTTCAGTTAACTCATAAACTGTTGAAAATGATAACTTGTTATTTCTCACTACACCAGGCTGCTTATGTGGTAATACATATGAATGTAACTTCTTGCACGCCATTCACGTGGTCCAAAGAAGTCTGGTCAGTCTACCATGGTTCTACAGGCGTATTCTGTCATGTTGCCGATATTTGTACACCACAATGAGGGTCCGTGGACATTGTTAATAGCCTGCAGCAATAAAGCACCTAATATTATCCAAGTTGCGGTGTGGGCTTATAGAATATCAGTAAGAAAGGCTATGATCGTGAAGCGTGTGATTAAGAGGGGGCGTGACCATGAAGCGTTCCCTAAGTCTTCATCAAACAATCATACTGGCCAGAGGTTTGGGTATATTAAGACCACAGTTTAGCAGACAAACAATTGAAGCTGGATGAAATCAGGGGGACCGTATCACACACGAGTTTACTTTTCTCTCTATCTTTGTGAAGGTCAGGACCAGGTGCAGAAGAAAGTACATTTATAAGGAACAAAGGAGAGGTCAGACAGAGGCACCTTGCAGCATCCGAGCCTGACACCTGAGACGAGAAATCATTTGATCATTATGTCCTTGTTTAGGCTTGATCCTCGTAAGTATCAGTTGTACGTTTATGCATATGTATGTTACACTCTGAGTTGGGACCAGTGGTCAATCAATTGCACCGTGTTATCAATTTCAACATATATTTTTAAAACTTGTTTTACACAATCACAACGTACACACACAATCAGTTGGTCTGTATGACGACGCGATACCACGGACATCTACGTGAGTCATCTACCCTTTCCATCCTGTCTGTCTGTACCCTTTATAACGCTTTTAGACACCCTCCATAACGCATATCCATACTCTCTGTAACCTCTCTTTCACCATAGCGTTATTTTCCGTCCTCCGTAACGACTTCCCAAGCCATCTATAAGGCACATTTATATCTGCACCCTCCATAAGGCACCTTTATATCTGCACCCTCCATAAGGCACCCTTATATCTACAACCTCCCTAAGGTATCCTTATATATGCACTTCCATATGGGACCCTTATATCTGCACCCTCCATAAGGCACCCTTATATTTGAACCCTCCATAAGGCACCCTTATATTTGCACCCTCCATAAGGCACCCTTATATTTGCACCCTCCATAAGGCACCCTTATATCTGCACCCTCCATTAAGTCTGTCAACACCCTACATAACTTTTTTCTCTTACTCTTCGTATGATCTATCTTCCACCCTCCAAAGGTCTGTAAACGCCATACATATGTTCTTTCTTTCATTCTTTGTAAGGTCTATCTTCCACCCTCCATAACGTCTACAACCAGTCATTACGTCTATCCACACCCACGAATCACGTTTGTACATCACATTTATCGCGTTTTCCCGTCCTTTAAATCTCTTACATGCATCCTCTCTATTACCTAGTCAGTAGACGTACGCCTACTCTCCAAATGGCCACACGCTAACAGCCCTCGCACCTAGGCACGCTCATGTTCGCGCGTCAGTAACCTCAACTCGTTTTATTATTCGATACACAAATTGAGGCCGCACGAGCGAGTGTCACGCAAAAGGTCAACGTTAAGCAGCTATCGCTAGGTAATTTCGGATCTCTCTTGGCGATAGTGAACAGTTTTCTTCTACCGACACGTATTTCACGAGTGCTTAGGCATTTTCGTAAGCTTAATGATGGGGTTGTGTGTATATGGGGAATAGTAGTAGTGTTTTTGCACGTCCTTGTAGTAAGGGGAAGGGTACGAGGAATACTTGTGTTCTATTGCGTCTACAATGTGGGATGGTCGGTGTATAAGGAAAAGTGGCGGTGCATTACACGTCCAAGTAGTAAGGAGGAAGAGCTATGATGAATAGCGTTGGTGCATCACACGCATAAGTTGGGGTGGTGGGTGTATATTGAACAGTGGTGGTGCATCACACCTATAAGTTGTTGGTGGTGGGTGTATAAGGAATAGTGGTGGTGCATCACACCTATAAGTGGCAGTGGTGGGTGTATAAGGAATAGTGGTGGTGCATCACACCTATAAGTGGGTGGTGGTGGGTGTATAAGGAATAGTGGTGGTGCATCACACCTATATGTGGGTGGTTGTTGTATAAGGAATAGTTTTGGTGCATCACACCTATAAGTGGTGGTGGTGGGTGTATAAGGAATAGCGGTGGTGCATCACACCTATAACTGGAGGTGTTGGGTGTATAAGGAATAGTGGTGGTGCATCACACCTATAAGTTGGGGTGTTGGGTGTATAAGGAATAGTGGTGGTGCATCACACCTATATGTGGGTGGTTGTTGTATAAGGAATAATGGTGGTACATCACACTTATAAGTGGGGGTGGTGGTTGTATAAGGAATAGTTTTGGTGCATCCCACCTATAAGTGGGGGTGGTGGTTGTATAAGGAATAGTGGTGGTGCATCACACACATAAGTTGGGGTGGTGGGTGTATAAGGAAGAGCGGTGGTGCATCACACCTATAAGTTGGGGTGGTGGGTGTTTAAGGAATAGTGGTGGTGCATCACACCTATATGTGGGCGGTTGTTGTATTAGGAATAATGGTGGTACATCACACTTATAGGTGTGGGTGGTCGTTGTATAAGGAATAGCGGTGTTGCATCACACCTATAAGTGGGGATGGTGGTTGTATAAGGAATAGTGGTTGTGCATCACACCTATAAGTGGGTGGTGGTGGGTGTATAAGGAATAGTGGTGGTACATCACACCTATAAGTGGGGCTGGTGGGTGTATAAGGAAAGCGGTGTTACATCTCACCTATAACTTGGGGTGTTTGGTGTATAAGGAATAGCGGTGGTGCATCACACCTATAACTCGGGGTGTTGGGTGTATAAGGAATAGCGGTGGTGCATCTCACCTGTAACTCGAGGTGTTGGGTGTATAAGGAATAGCGGTGGTACATCTCAGCTATAATTGGGGTGGTGGGAGTATAAGGAATTGCGGTGGTGCATCTCACCTATAACTCGAGGTTTTGGGTGTATAAGGAATAGCGGTGGTGCATCTCACCTGTAACTCGAGGTGTTGGGTGTATAAGGAATAGCGGTGTTGCATCTCACCTGTAACTCGAGGTGTTGGGTGTATAAGGAATAGTGCTGTCGAAATACGCTTCAAAGTGGTGAGGAGTAGAGAGTTATCCTTGTCCTGTAGCGCTCTGGACGTTTAGGATACACATGTGTTTTCCCACAAATAAAGACCAGGCCCCGATTTCTCGAAACAAACTTAAGTTTTTACTTAAATTTCAAACTGAGTTTGACATTTTGAAACAGCTGAATTTTAAACTCAGCTGCATTTTTTAAATAAAAGAGCCTAAACATCTTAAGTAATGTATCCACCAAACTCAAATTGTCCACTGTTTGAGTTTATCATCGGTTTTAGTTCATTCTGGGAAACGCATTTTCTCAAATTTGAGTAAAAACTCTAACTTAGGTTTGTTTCGAGAAATCGGAGCCAGGGATTTTGTTGTCGTGGGGTCTGAGGGAAGCAGTAAAGATGTACATGTCCGAGTGTATGGCATGATGGGATTGGGGGTGTAGGTAGGAGTGAAACCTCTCACTCTACCACGCAAACAATGGCCAGTAAACTGTAACCGGCAATCAGAGAGGGGTCTCCAGAGGTCAGTTTTATGAGAAAATAAGATGTTGTTATTGTAATAAACTCGCTATCATAAGACGTTCTTATTGCCAATTTATGGCTTCAAGGTGTTCAAAACTGACATCAAGTCTAGCCCGTGGCCTATCTATTGGTGCTCGCGCCGTTAGAAGGGCTTGTGACAACGCTCATATGCTAATTTTATCAAGGGAAACCCATGAAACAGCAATTGACTTATCAACGAGAGTCATGAAGCTTTGTCGTCATAATTTCTTCCTATAGGAAAAGCTTAATTCCAGGTCAGAGCACAGGTGGAATAATGACAGAATCTAAAGGGAGGATTTTTGAACGCTCAACCACCTGTGATGTCGTCTGCATTTTCACGCGCATACAAGTCTGTTGCAATGTGTTTGTTTCCCAGCCGCTAGCCCGTGTGTGTAATCTGGCGGGTGTTGGTTAGACAGTACACAATACCACCTGATCCGCTTGTGATAAGATTACAGCACATACACCACGCTATACATACATACACACACACGCAGACACACGATACATACATACATACATACATACATACATACATACATACATACATACATACATACATA
>VKKT01002652.1:27520-38809 GCA_008038995.1 Haliotis laevigata | reverse complement strand
ATGTTTGCTATTCGTGTTATATGTTATGTGCATTGTATATGTGGTATACGTGTTGTATGTATGCTTGCTATTCGTGTTATATGTTATGTGTATTGTATATATGGTATACGTGTTGTATGTTGTTTGTGTTGTATCTGTGTTATATGTGTTGTACGTATGTTGTACGTGTTCTAAGTGGTGTGTTATGCTTCTTGTGTGCATGTTGTATGAGTTGAACAATGTGTAATTGTGTGTGTATGAGTTACCGCTTGTATCATCACGGGATACGACCACGTTGACTCAACGCGCGCTCAACGTAAGGATAGCAGTCAACGGTGATGCCCAAATCATGCCCGCCAACTTCAGCAGTGGTGGGCGACTTTTGTTTTCACAGACGAGTCCAGATTTAACGTGGGATAAGTGCATGTCAGAGAACCTCTTTAGTCGTAGTTTAGAACAGTTTCACAGGTATAGGCGACAGAGATCAGATTCTCGGACCAGTTGTAATTCTGTTTCGTCAAAGTCATAGTCGATTGACATTCCAACAGAAAAATATCCGTCCCCAAACGATAAGGGGACAAGTACTGCCCTGGCTTGCAAATTTAGCGTGTGTTTGAGTGTTGTATGCATTGCGTGTGTCTGTCTCGTTGCATTTGTGTGTGTTGTACATATGGCGTGTGTCTGGACGTCTGCCCCTGCGTGTATGGTGTGTGTCTGTGTACCTGCGTGTATTGCGTGTGTCTGTCTGCCTGCCTGTGTCTGTGCTGTGTGTGTCTGCCTGCCCGTAGGTGTTGTATGTATGGCGTGCGTCTTTCTGTGTGCGTGTCTGTTTGTTCTGTATGCATTTTGTGTGTCTGTGTGCCTGCGTGTCCTGCATGTATGTTGTGTGTCTGTCTGCCTGCGTTTTTTCTGTATGTATGTTGTGTGTCTGTCTGCCTGCGTGTCCTGTGTGTATGTTGTGTGTCTGTCTGCCTGCATGTCCTGTATGTATGCTGTGTGTCTGTCTGCCTGCATGTCCTGTTTGTATGTTGTGTGTCTGTCTGCCTGCATGTCCTGTATGTATGTTGTTTCTATCTGCCTGCATGTCCTGTATGTATGTTGTGTGTCTGTCTGTCTGCATGTCCTGTGTGTATGTTGTGTGTCTGTCTGCCTGCGTGTCCTGTATGTCTGTTGTGTGTCTGTCTGTCTGTCTGCATGTCCTGTGTGTATGTTGTGTGTCTGTCTGTCTGCATGTCCTGTATGTATGTTGTGTGTCTGTCTGCCTGCATGTCCTGTGTGTATGTTGTGTGTCTGTCTGCCTGCATGTCCTGTATGTATGYTGTGTGTCTGTCTGCCTGCATGTCCTGTGTGTATGTTGTGTGTCTGTCTGCCTGCATGTCCTGTATGTATGTTGTGTTTCTGTCTGCCTGCGTGTCCTGTATGTATGTTGTGTGTCTGTCTGCCTGCATGTCCTGTATGTATGTTGTGTGTCTGTCTGCCTGTGTGTGTTTTATTGATTTCATTTGTGTTATATTGTATGTTTCGTTTGTTTTATATGAATGGTTTACGCTGCATGTTACCTGTACGTTTGTTTTAATGTGTCGCCTTTGCGTTCAAGTCCTTTATGTCCATTTCCCATACAGAGAGTAGTGGCACGCTGACAGTCGTGTTCTCAAACTGAACATCTTTTTCACCATCAGAGGCACACCGTGCCACATATGTACTTTTCACAGGGAAGGACAGATGGCGTTTCTGACCATCTGTACAAACATCTCACTCTCCACAGAACAAACACGAATCTGTAATCGCCTTTCTATAAAACAAAAAAACCCAGCCTAATTACGTCTCATGATGAAACCAATCACTGCTATATGTTGTCTTTCTATGAAATAATAGAGTATATTGACTTTAGCCTGAAAGACATACACACTCTTGAGACAAGCCAGGTGTTCGTAGCGCTATGGAAATACCATCTGTCAATACCTACATGTGTATATCTACCTGCGGAGACCTACCTCTTGTTCTGTACAACTTAATTGCCACGTTTATGGCGGTATTGGTTTCACTACTCCCTATCTACATGTGTCCACTCATAGCATTACACAGTGACTGTGTTACTCCCTACCTACACGTGTCTATTGATAACATTACACAGTGACTGTGTTACTCCCTACCTACACGTGTCCACTGATAACATTACACAGTAACTGTGTTACTCCCTACCCACACGTGTCTATTGATAACATTACACAGTGACTGTGTTACTCCCTACCTACACGTGTCCACTGATAACATTACACAGTGACTGTGTTATTCCCTACCTACATGTGTCCACTGATAACATTACACAGTGACTGTGTTACTCCCTACCTACACGTGTCCACTGATAACATTACACAGTGACTGTTTTACTCCCTACCTACACGTGCCCACCGATAACATTACACAGTGACTGTTTTACTCCCTACCTACACGTGTCCACTGATGACATTACACAGTGACTGTTTTATTCCCTACCTACACGAGTCCACTGATAACATTACACAGTGACTGTTTTACTCCCTACCAACACATGTCCACCGATAACAATATTTTTATTAAGGCATTGGCTCTTTACCTAACCTTCCTGAGGATTTTATCACCGCGCTTGAGAGAATATATTTAAATTCATCTGTAATGACAAAAATGACAAAATCAAACGGAGCGCTTTGAAAAAAAAGATTGCAAAATGGGGGTCTATGCATGATTGATGTTAAGACCTTTGTAAACGCCACCAAATGATCTACACTCAAACTATATTTAAAAAAACCAAACAAATCCCAGTAACCCATGCAACTTTCCTTTTGAGGATATACCAAAATATGAAGCACAATTTTCAGAATGTAGTTGCAGTTGATTATCCATGGAAAGATGTTTTAAAGGTATGGAAACTGTATTGCATCAAACATACTACAGAAGCAGAAAACATTAATGAAATTTTATCCTAACCTTTATAGCTGAATAATGATTTCAGAAACTCAAATCACTTTATTAGACACTGCGCTAAAAGTGGAATTTTGACAATCAAGGATATGTGTAATAAACATGGGTTTATATCCTTTGAAGATTTGAAGCTTAAATTTGATGTTAGAGGTACACATTTAGAACCTGAATATGTTAGATATATTTTACCTTAACCTTCCAAAATACTATAAAGGAATATGGATAAAGAAACATCAATGACCTCAATAAATTCTCTTCATTAAGATTTCATATCCGCAAGAAAAGGTTCAAGATTATTCTATGACGAATTGTTATCTGAAAATGTGAAACCTCATATTTGCCAAAAATGGGAAACAATATTTGATTGTATTGATTTTGATTGGCATATTATTTTTAATATTTGCAGAAAGAATTTAAGAGATGTGAAACTGTTAGACCTTCAATTTGTATTTCTGCACGGAATGATTTATACCAAAAATAGAACTTTCTATAAAGAATCTTGTTGACAATACAATATGTTCTTTTGGTAATCTTTCTAGTGAGACTTTATGTCATGCATATTGGGAATGTGATTAAACCAAAACTTTCTGGAAGAAACTTGAACTGTGGAATACGGAAAGTATTCAGGAACTTATTTTGACAAAAACTTCCATTTGGTTTGGCATTGTAGGTAAGAACCAATTACTGAATCACATGATCTTCTCTGCTAAGAGATATATACTATCCCAAGAGAGAAACGCATAGGCGATCTATATTTTAAAAAAATCTATTAATTACCTATTGTGTTCAAACAATCGTCAAAATTTGTAACGAATGTGTCGATGACATGATTTTACACAATTGAACAAGTGAAAAATCGATTTTACCTGAAAATGTTGATTTTGATGAGATTTCTTACTAGGATTAAAAAGGCATCGCCACAAGGCAACAGAAATCACCTTTCAGATGAAATTGTGTAGCAAAGAGCATGCACTGTCTGACAATACAATTCCACATTACTTTCGGAAATTGGCATTCGTTTTGAAGGAGTTTCAAGGTCAAATCACCACGCCACGTCTTGACTCTGCAACACGGAACATCGCCATTGAAAGAATACACGCTGTAGATTACCAATCTTCTGTTGCCAGTCGTCTGAATGTAAGTCTGAGCACAATATCACGGCTTGCAGCTCGTTACAACCAAACAGGTATAACACATGACCGTCCCCGTACAGACACACCTCGAGTCACCACTGCAGCCCAAGATCGGTACATCCGGTCACTACATTTGCGTGATCGTACTGCCACAGGCTAGAGCACAGCAGCCAGGGTGCCTGGACTTTGGAGGATATCCTATCAAACTGTACGGAACATGTTGAAAGAGATTGGTCTGAGAGCCAGGAGACCCGACGGGACCGTGCTACGTCGTTACCATCGCGCTCAACGTCTCCATTATCTAAAATTATCCACTTGGTTGTATAGGCATTAACTTCTTCTAAACTGGTGTAACAATTCATGTACTAAAGCCTATTTGTGGGCGAGTTATACATGTTTGTAAATACAACATTTTGGCAACAGATTTCTGGCCTATGCGTTTCTTTTCTGGGATAGTATATTTACACTTGGTCTTTGACAAAAACAATGCCAAAAGTGAATAATTACTTAATCCAGAAGAAATAATAATTTGGAAAGCTTCTCAACCAAATGGTTTCCTCTCATCCAGGTATTTAATCCTGAATAACTATTTAACCAAAACATATTGCTGTTGATATTCATATTTGATGTATTGCATCTCTATTGAGCCCACAGGCTGTTATTTACACATATTCTTCTATATGTTTGTATTCAACTTATTGGGTACAATAAAAAAGCAAAAAACAAAACAAAAGCACATTACATACTTACTGTCTTAGTCCTAAATACACGTGATTACTTTCAACATTACACTTTCATTGTGTTACTCCTACCTACACGTGTCCACTGATAACATTACACTTTCACTGTGTTACTCCTACCTACACGTGTCCACTGATAACATTACACTTTCACTGTGTTACTCCTACCTACACGTGCCCACTGATAGCATTACTTTTTCACTGTGTTACGCCTACCTACACTTGCCCACTGATAACATTACACTTTCACTGTGTTACTCCTACCTACACGTGTCCACTTATATCATTACACTTTCACTGTGTTACCCCTACCTACACGTATCCACTGATAGCATTACACTTTCACTGTGTTACTCCTACCTACACGTGCCCACTGATAACATTACACTTTCACTGTGTAACTCCTACCTACACGTGTCCACTTATATCATTACACTTTCACTGTGTTACTCCTACCTACACGTATCCACTGATAGCATTACACTTTCACTGTGTTACTCCCTACCTACACGTGTCCACTGATAACATTACACTTTCACTGTGTTACTCCCTACCTACACGTGTCCACTGATAGCATTACACTTTCACTGTGTTACTCCTACCTACACGTGTCCACTGATAACATTACACTTTCACTGTGTTACTCCTACCTAAACGTGTCCACTGATAACATTACACTTTCACTGTGTTACTCCTTACCTACATGTGCCTTACACATGAATGATGTAGATGTAAAATTGTAAAGGGAATATTGTATACATTGTCTCTTAACAGATCGACGAAGGAATAGATTTCACATACAAGTGTCTCAAGTGCACGAAAACCGCACTTAATGGTGTTGCCATTGTAAATTGGCCTGATTTGCCCCTGCTATACTGTATAGCCTGATATGACCCTACACGCTGCTTTGTCTGTCCACCCCCGGGCTAATGAACTGTTACCCTCAGAGTGATCTGCAGACACGTTCTTTCTTCGTCCAACTAATATCTAAACGGCATATCATGTGGCTTTCCCGCTGTTTCGTAGCGACACAATGCTGGGCGTTGTCAGGAAATCGTCCATATTCTTTATATTTCCGGTGATGTTCTTTGCTTCGTGGTCATGGAAACAAAACGACACTCTCCTCTTGTGCTAGGCCACCACATGAGGTAGGGAAGGTCTAACGTTTCAACCGATGGTACTAGTGTCCAATTAAGCGTGACTGAAGAGTAGAGTTCAGACGACTCGTCATTTTCTCGGATCTTATGTAGTTTCCACAAGAAACGGTAATGTATTGTAGATACCAAGGGGTTCTAAATTGTCCTCGATCAGTCTGCATCAGCATTATGAACACCGTACTATACAGAACACAGAACACCCTCTGTCGCTCAGCTTAACACCAGAACTAGGAACTAGAACTTATTTTCTATGATTTATAATATAATAATATAATATAGGATGAAAAGTTTGGAAATAGGATGAAACAACTCCTAATATAGGATGAAAAGTTTGGAAATAGGATGAACATTATGAACACCATACTATATAGCACACAGGACACCCTCTGTCGCTCAGCTTAACACCAGAACTAGGAACTAGAACTTATTTTCTATGATTTATAATATAATAATATAATATAGGATGAAAAGTTTGGAAATAGGATGAAACAACCCCTAATATAGGATGAAAAGTTTGGAAATAGGATGAAACAACCCCTAATATAGGATGAATAGTTTGGAAATAGGATGAAACAACCCCCAGTATTGAGTTAAACTTTGAGTTAAACGACCCGGAACCATTATGTTCATATCTGTTCTTGAATGTGTATATCGGATGGTGACCTGGCTCGACTGCTTGTTGCTGAATCTCTATACAGGGGGATGTTAATTTGATGAGGAACCATTACATCTTAACCTCCAAACATACAGATTCAGCAATCACATCATCACAGGTAATATACATAATCAACAACGTCCTCAAAAGCCGATATATAGATTCATCAACTAGCAGAGCCCTGTATATATCGGGTGACGACACGTTTAAACCGCAAACTTCTGTTGTTGAATATGTATCTCGCGTGATGATGTAGTTGGACCCTGCTCCTTGCTGAATCTGTGAATGGGTAATGACACGTTCAGACCCCCCTTGTTGTTGAATCTGTATATCGGGTGATAATGCCGTCTTTAAATACAATTTCAAAGAAAGGACAATTTCACCAGGTTGTTGCGTGACGAATTTCATATCTGCGTGGTCTGTATTCACGAGGATTTCCACCACGTAATTTAAATATCAGTAGATTGCAAGAATGCAAAAACTGTGAATGCAAAAAAAATGCTTGCAAAATAAATGGTCGTTTTTACAGGAAACGTCACATCAGGGTTTTCGTTTTCTAATACAACTCTGACAAATGAAGAGGAAAGCTGTCTTTTCAGATAAATCAACTGTTTTCTTATTGCATATCTTTGATGAGTGTAAATACAACCCTGGCGTATTTCGCATATCGCCATAGAGCATATTCAAATAGAGGCAATGGCTAATCATAAATACCCTGAACATTTGTTTACTTGCAGTCAAAGCTGCATAAATTTCCTGAAGCAGCATATCTAAGTTAGAAGGATCTGATTCACTTTCCTTGTGAGTGGGGCCGATGTTTACTGTGTTGTCACAGTCCGGACCAGTCAACATATTCGGGCAATTTATCGCGCAAATAGTCCGAGCGGAAAATGGACAAAGCATACGACAAAGCATTCGGTAGGTTCTGAGAAAACTTCCCCATCATCTTCAGTGTGGCTTGTCGGTTATACATCCTGCATACCCCGTTCTGCCATGTTTCTAATTGCCATGTTGAGTCGTTAGAACAGTGCTCTCTGTGGTACGTTGACATAATTATAAAGCACTGTGTTGAAGGGTTACATTCTTCACAGCCATCCACAGAGGAGCATATATTTAGATTAAAACAGACCTTAGAGCTCGCTACAACTACACAAAGATCTGAGCACATACTATTCACGTCAGTAAGACCTTTCATCCGACCAATCAGTCCCCATCTTACGATATCTAAGAAATGAATATCCGCATGTAGTACCGTTTCTAATAATTTCTTTGAGTGGCCTTTTAGATTTTGAGAAGTACAATATCGAGCAAAACCTTTATGGATAACAACTTATTGTATTTCGTGAGTGCGAAGTTTCGATACAGATTGTTGTACCGTTGTCATTCCTGTTTCACACTGGTACAAGAATACGTATCGGAACGAAACTCACGAAATAGAATTATTATCCATAAAAACATTTTCATATTGTGTTTCTAATCATGCATCATTACAAAGTTAACGAGGCTGCATCCACACCAGTGGGATAAACATGTCAGAACATGTTAGTTCTTCCATACATATGATTGAGCCACTGTCTCTTTTAATTTTGCAAGAAAGAAACAACAAAGCAAAAACAAAACAAAACGACCGATTTTCTATACCAATAAATGATAAACATATGATTCAAAGGTTATTTATGATTATTGTCATATGAACCTTGCACTAAACGCACTTTCTTTCCACGGCCATATACCTGACTGCAAAACAACTGCATTATCACACAATCGTATGCTAACTTGACCTACTTGAAAGCACCCTAAGACTCCTCTTTCAATGTTGCGCTCGTGGTCAGGATTTTTATATTCTGGTGGATTCCAGGGTAGGATTTTAAGTTCCAAGCGCCCAAAATCGTAAGATGCAAGTTACGGGCGGTCAGGCTACTCGGTGAATTGGTTGAATACACATGACAAAGCTCGTGGATCGATGCTCGTATCAGTCACCGGACAGTCTGGTCCAGATCGGAGTACTTGCAGAGCACTTGCATACAGCTGGGCGGTTGTATTGTTAAACAACATACAAATTATAGGCTTCACCTGCTTCATATGCTTTTACATTGTACATTTTTATATATCAGTGTATGTGACAGGTGAAAGTTAATTGACGGGAGACATTCGTGTAGGATCAACCTGAAGCCACTCTAATAAGTATTTATTACCGCAGCCGTTTGTCCTTAAATCAAATTTAAGTACTAATTATAGGTCATGAAGCTATAAATGTGGAGCGGCCTTTATTATATATGTTGTTTTTGCTTACAATCTAATACAATGGATTTGGTTTGCACATTGAAAGGAAATATTGACTTTTCATCGCGTTATTCCCATTTCGTCCATATACGTCCCGCTTTTTGCTCTCCTACAACACCTCTACATATATGAATAGAAATTACCTTTTCGGATTAAACAAAACAAATTACCACGATACTTAGTTGCTCCTTTCTAGTTTGAAATTACTGTACTTATCCAAGTTTAATCATTGCGTGGTGTAGACTGTTATCCTGCCCCCCACTCAGCACGTACACCTCACTCCATGAGACACAGTCAACACAGAGCAAGATTATCTGCATGCATGACTTGGTAGAGATGCTCCCGGCTTGACCCACCATGAAACACATAGTCAGTTGAAATAACAAAAATAAGCTCCCGGCTAATTGTAAACCAACCGACAGAAAATACTATACACCTTTTATTTGTTTACACACATTTATTTGCGCGCCGCTACTTGTTGGGAGCCCATAGCGTCCGATTACTGGTCATTTTGGAAACAAAGTAAAAAGCTGGGTCTCCCTTCCTCATGACCGAAACAAGGCCTTTTAATTCTATTCCGTCCCCTGTTGTATGAAAACTTTTGTTACCAGTGTTCTCGTGAAATAATCTCTTCTCCAGGGACCATGTATAGTGGACGATCTCGTACACCTTCCCTCCACACATAATGAATGATATGACTGATAAATTGTTAGTTGTCGGAACATTGTGTGTCCGGAAAACAGTAAGCTGAGCTGAGTGTAGCAGAGGTGGTAAGCTGATGTTGATTTTCACGACATGAACAGGAGCTAATCCGTGGACTGCTCACTTTAATTTTGTTAACAATATATGCATAATATAATGACATGGCCCCTTTGGCAGGCTCACGACAAACATCTTCTAGGGGCCGTGAAGCCATATTGGTTTTCAAGGCGAAAAGGCCTTTGAATTTAGAATTAATGAAAGCGACGTTCAGCACAAATCTCTTGAAAGATGACACGCATCTTTGATTTCCTGGTGACGGATTAGTGGGTAGTTTGTTGACAAATGATTGCCACAAAACGGAGTTACTTCCCCCAAACTGCATGTCTGCACGTGCGAGGCGTGTACATTTAAAGCAGGGATACTTTGTAGCTTCCGTCAAGATTTTCCGATTATCAAGGCCACGTGAAAAGGTTTGCCCAACGCATCATGATAATCCTCATTTGCTGAACCGCTGCACGCAATGGTATGTCGGGTTAATTGTCTATATAAATTAATTACTGCCGCGGAATATTTACGCGTTGCAGACCCTGGTATACCTATCACTTCATCTGGAATCGGGAAGGTAATGTATTAGACTGTGTATACTTGTATATGGAAGTGCGTTCCATGTACTCTGTACACTGCCTGCGTCTGTACACGCGTTATACTGCTGTGTTGACTGTTTACTCGTACATCGTAGTAGTACGTGTACTTGGACATGCTCTATCATAAATTACACGCACGCGCATTATAGACGTACTTCCATGTACGCGCTATATATTGCGATATTCACCATCATATATGCCATGTACGTGCTTTATGCTGCCATATTTCTCTATCACATATATCACGTACGGGCTTTATACCGCCATATTCTCCTTAAACCTTGAATGTGCTTTATACTGCCACCATATGTTTCAGATGTGAGATGTAAGCATACCCAATAATATTTGTAAAGCGCTCAGCTGCTCAAAGGTGCTTTGGATGTCAATTTCAACGGCGCATCGTATTTTCAATCTAAACTCCCTGGGGAACCTACAACTGTTGCAGCCATTAGGCGCATACCTAATTATGTATGTTTTACTGATATTCTCAAGTTATGGTATAAATACAAATTATTGTTATTCTCTCCTCATCGGAGAAAGAAAATGTTACTTGTTTCTCAAATGATGTACGTTCTCAACACTCGTTGTTCTGATAGACTCAAATTGCCATGTACGTTTACTGGCAGTCCCTGTTTATTTTATATACAATGTACGTTCTGTTTACTGTTTATACAGACAACGTCTGTATGTTTTATATAACATGTTCGATCTGTTTACTCTTTATACAGACAGCCTCTGTATGCTTTATATACCATGTACGATCTGTTTACTGTTTATACAGACAGCCTCTGTATGTTTTACATGCCATGTACGTTCTGTTTACTGTTTATACAGACAGCCTCTGTATGTTTTATATACCATGTACGTTCTGTTTAGTGTTTATACAGACAGCCTCTGTATGTTTTATATACCATGCTCGATCTGTTTACTGTGTATACAGACGGCCTCTGTATGTTTTATATACCATGTACGATCTGTTTACTGTTTATACAGACAGCCTCTGTATGTTTTATATACCATGTACGTTCTGTTTAG
>VKKT01002651.1:64844-77052 GCA_008038995.1 Haliotis laevigata | reverse complement strand
TATGACATTACTCGCAAATTTGCACAATACTGCAGCTAGCCATTACATTATAGGTGCCACGGGTGCCAAGTGAAGTTAGGCACATTAGTGAGTGAGTTAAGATTTTAAGTCACATCGGCAATATTTCCGTCATATCGTGACTAAATCAAATTATAGGTATATAGGAATTGAAAGTATTTTTCTGTAACCTGTCAACGAAGGACAGTAAAACAACTAGAATATCAGAGATATAAATTTAAAACTAGCAATTAAAGCTTTAATACTTTAACTGTAAATGACAAGACAATATACAAACAGGCTATATATTGCCAACAACTGAAGGTAGATCACCATACTAGGAACCATGTGGACTTACAGCACATTAGCTGGGTTCACATCATCCCTTCAGCTGTTAGCAATTTAGACAAATCTAGCCATACATTAAAAATACACATATTCTACGATTAAGAAAGTGGAGAGTTTAAGTTTTTGTACTGTTGTACAGTACTTTAACCCCCTTTGAGGATACAGTCACTGAGTTACTAATTTAAAATTCCCATCATAAAATCTTTATCTATTTACAAATCATTTAACAAATCTATTTCTTTTAAAAATGCAATAACTAAATCAGAACTGATGTTATTAAAAAGCGTAAGGTAGATTATGGTTGGTGTTGCAGTTGTATTCGCAGGAGTGTTAGTAGTCGCGGTGGTCGTAATCCAGAATTATATGGATGTTAACTTCTTTATTGTGACGGACAAGTTTCGGAGTCTATTCTTGCTCCTTCGTAAGGTGAATGGAGGATGAAAGATGAAGGAGAAGAAAATGCTCCGAAACGTCGCGTCCGTCACATTAATGAAGTTGACATCCATAAAATTCTTGCCTTTAAAGTATTGCGCTCCTTGATATTTGACAAACCTTGAGTGCTTGTAGTTACAAACCTTGATTACTTGTGGTCTCTGCAAAGTCCCCATATTCACTTGGGACTGCTGAGTGACTGCCGAGTGACTGCTTCTTTACTGTTCTCTTAAATTCTGTCTGCGTCAACCTAGTGGTGGGCCTTAGGGCAAGGTGCTCAGTCCGCAACGATGCACATAAACAGACAAATAATGGCGACCTCTCTTTGATCCCGAGGTAGTTCATTAGGACTAACGACAGATGGATCTTTGCTTGGAACAGTCTGCAGCCGTGTCACATCGGAGCTGAAGATGTCTGGCTGATTCGAGGATAGAAGGCTGCAGTGGGGATTAATTGGAAATATATGATTTGTGTACAAAGCAATTACACTTAGACGCATTATTGCTATAGCAATAGTTTAAAGATCGTTACATAAATTACTAAGGTATGATGTTGTGTCGCAAGAATGACCTCGATAAAAACCAGTATAAAATTATGATGATAATCAGAATGTATTCATGCATCATGCCCATACAATAATGATCTTCATAGGATGTAATCAGTATTCTCAGACGTCCCCCATATTTTCCATATGATATTCATCAAAGTACAATAATAAACGCGTCATGTTGGTGATGTATGTTTAGAACTGAATAATAACTATTGTAAAACCACATCTATTGTAGTAACACAATGGATGAATCAACAACGGTTCATACTACGCCTATGTTGAGACTGCTGCTGTCTGTTTCATAAGTTAGGAGTCTTCAAATCTCTTAACTACTGATATGTCAACTAACACTGCATCCCCCCTCAAAACACCTATTAGATTTTATTGTTATATGAAAGCGTATAGGAACGGATACAGAAATCTACCAACATGAAACAGTTCATCTCCATGATGGCCCCGATCTGTCCCTGAGACATGAAGCTGTCAGTGTCTGGTTTCCTTGGGGTGCAGACAGAGAAATGGCCTAGGGTTTGGATATGGTCATTATCGCCTTGAGCGGATACGGACTGACCTCCCTGTCATACTGAAGAAGGGGAGGAATGACAGCAAAAAAGGTTCTACGTTGTCATGAATTTTTGATGATAGCCTCAAGGTTAAAGCGTTCACTGGCCACTGGATACCTTGGTAGAGTCAGCACAGCGGTGGAAACCATGGAGCCAATTTTCTCCTGTCTCCAGCCTGGGTAGTGCTGCCATTCTGCAGACATCTRCATCACCAATAGTCACACAACATCATTTTCTGACTAACGAAAAAAATATGATTCCCGCTTTAGGTATTGACCATGTGGACATTCGTGTACACTTATATGCCAGCATTCAAATCCATTTGGAAACAGATACATTTTCGACCCCGTGTGAAATACACAACCCTACAATAAATACACTACGTTTGCTCCTAGTGACAAAAAACCCATCTTACTTTCGAATGTCAACACAACGAATTTATTACTTCCCCTTCATCGATCGGAATAAACTACCTTGTACCTGCCTGCCAAATCAGCCAAAAACATTACCAGCGCTCTGGTAATCTAGGCACGCGTCGTATTCTGGAAGACCGTCTACATGGCCCTTGGCAACGCCAGAAATAACACTGGTATTCTATCTTCCCCACGGATATGAGATCAACTTTTATATATAGCTGTCACGTGACATGGGGATACTGCAGTTGTCGCTTCATGAGAGAACATTCAGATCCTTTAGCATTTAGCATGTGTGGTATCTTTCTCTTTATGCATAATAAGAGACAACCTCATCGCACATTAACCAAGCACAATGAATGCTGGAGGGGCACAATGACAGTAGAAACTTTTAAATCGTGAAAGGCGAGTTTGCAGACTGACAATCTTGGAGATTGTAAAGGGACAGTATTCCACAAACAGGATAGACCAATAGTTCTCAGTTTGGGTTCATGGGAAAGTGAGGAAGATTTAGAGATTGTTTATCTGGCAAACAGGTCACGCAGATATTGCTAAACGTGTTGTATCAGTGAGCGTTTTACTTTCTCGAATTTAATATTTCATATCATTATGTCACGAGCTGATGAATGTTTACCTGACTTGTTGCCTCTTGCTATAGTAGCGAGGAAGAGATGAAACATATTCCACGCGAGGCATGAACTTGAAATAAGTTTCGTGTACTGTCCATTTACAACGAGTTTTTCTTTAATAATTATCTACACAATGCTCTTCGTGTCCTTATAATGCGAGAGAAAAACGTATGAATACAAATGATGCATCACTTCCTGAATACACACTGAAACAGCTCAATGAATTATTGTGTAAATGAAACATGCTCGGAAACTCTTTGTTCCTCTTTGAGATTTTTACTTATCTAACATCAATGAATAATAGTTATGGCCATGAAATGACTACACTATTTTGATGAGACGGCGTGACCACATACAGCTGGCTGCTTTATCGTAATGATGTGTCCTAGGGTTCAGGCTCATAACGCCGAACTCCACGGTTGAGTGGGAAAAAAAATCGGCGTCCTGAGACTAGTTTCATTTTGCCAATTAATAAATGATTACGAGGACAATGAAGGATCAACGAGTTCTTAGAAGAGGATAATCCACATTATGCGGATGAGAGCACACCTAATGAGATAAGTTTACTTCCATACTTGAAGGCAGTCGACAGGGGGCGGTGGGGTAGCCTAGAGGTTAAAGCGTTGGCTCGTCACGAAAAGGACCCAGGTTCGAATCCCCACATGGGTACAATGTGTGAAGCCCATTTCTAGTGTCCCCCGCCGTGATGCTGGAATATTGCTGAAAGCGGCGTAAAACCATACTCAGTCAGTCGACAGATTTTAACGTTTTTTTACATAAGTAAATACGTGACATTTTGATAAATACATCGTATATCTGATGCGTATTCATGATACATACAGCACACATGTTTTTCACAGAGATTGATCCACAGATTTTAAACCAAATGCAAAAGATGGAATGCTGAATAAGCAAACTGTCTCACGGACAATGTTCCTTGTCTGAGCTGGTGACGGATGTCATCCAGTCGTCGCTTCAAGTCCCTGTATTTCTTCTTCTTGGGCGGACGTTCTGGCCAGCAGCGTACTGGATCAGCGTGTTGGTCTGTTCTCGTGACAGGAACGGCGAGATCTCGAAGATGTTTGGGTAAGCCTTGCCGACGTATCTCTTCAGACGTGAATGCCACCCTTCCAGGTGGTTCTTTGTCCATCTGAGTTGTGGTGGTTCCATTGCTTTCCACTGCGATATGTTCACCTAGTGGGACGAGTTCGTCTTATCAAAACATATATTATAGATTATCAGCAACCCTAATTACTCCTAATCAGAACCTAACCTTCAAAGGAAACCGCAGGTCGGCGTCCTGAGAGTAGAACGCGGTGGTTTGATGCTTAAGAAGAGTATGAGTTGTGAGTATGATGATTGTACGCCGCTTTTATCAGTGTTCCAGCAATATCACACATCTGGGGAATCACGAACAAGACGCTAACTGACCAGCAGTCAGGATCAAAAGCAAATTCAAACGCATGCACGTGGATGGTCATTGCCCAGGTTAGCTTTTACCGCATGCTTCATCGCTGTAGGTCCAGTGGAGAGATGTGTGAACTACCCAACTGTTCATTTCGGTAAGTCAGCCCGCACAAATTACTACAGGTCATGCATTACAAAAATAGTATTCACTTTGTATCACAAACTCATCAACATCAACGGTATCTTTAACGTATAACAAAAATACTTTAGACTGACTGACTGACTGAGTTTAGTTTTACGCCGCTTTTAGCAATATTTAGCAATATCACGGTGGGGGACACCAGAAATGGGCTTCACAGATTGTACCCATGTGGGGTATCGAGCCCGGGTCTTCGGCGTGACGAGCCAACGCTTTAACCACTAGACTACCCCACTGCCGCACATATGAATATAGGATAAATAAGATAAATAACTAGTTTCAAATTATTACTTACCTAATATGAAGATACACACATTTTGCTTCGTATCTGGTAGGGTAGTTATTTATTCAGAAGTAATAAATTGGCAATGAGCCCAGGTTTCCATTTCTAACCTAGGTGACCAAGATCTCAACTGAGAAAGGTACGTCGGTTGACAATGCTGATATATGATATGATATGATAAATGAAATGCGTATAAACAAATAAATGTTTGTCTGCCATTTGGTAAAATATATGCAACATCTGTTAAAACGAAATGTTTAACCTAGAAAAACGAATCATATTAAAATCGTTTCATTTCTTATCAAAGACGCCCTTAAAGATCCAGGTTAGAATTGATCTTCAGTAACCCCTGCTTGTCGTAAGAGGCGACTAGCGGGTTTGAGTGGTCAGGATCACTTGGTTGACACATGTGATCATATCCCATTTGCATAGATTTGCTGTTGACCACTGGATTGTCTGGTCCAGGCCGATTATTTCGAGACCGCCGCATTATAGCTGGAATATTGCTGCGTGCGGCGTAAAACAGCTTCTAAATCAAACCCAAACCATAGGCCTGTATATTAATGAATCAATATAATGAAAAGGTCAACAAGTGAAGTCACTTTCAATTATCTCCACACCAAGTTCGAATGGAGAATCGTTTTGCAAATGCAGTATCTAGAGTGGCAATAATCACTGCATGATTGACAGTTCGTGATGAACGTGCCTGTCCTTTTTTGCTAATTTGCAAATGTTTCCTATATGTCCACTCCTCCTGACAAATAGGGACGCCTCTGGAAGGTGTCATCGTGAGTCGTGGACAAAGTCACATCAACACAGCTGATTAATTTGGTGTGTTGACAGATGAAAAGGAATTTTGGTCATTCGGCCGTTACATGTTGTTTGAAAACGTGGTTATCAGTACACCTGTACCGGAAAACAACATTATTCAAAGGGTCAAAAAGGTTTGTTATGTTTCTATGACAAGATCTACTAAGTGTTGCAATTGCTCTCTAAATTTAACAATGAGATTAAGTAATTTAAACAACAGTCTTGATGTAGGACAGAGAAGAGTTTGCGAGAGCTCACTTACCCCAACATGGGGTATGGCCCCTTTTAGCAATATCACGGCAATATTTGACCGGGTGACACAGTGTGTTAACACATGGTACCCGTGTGAAGAAGCAGTGATGTTTGTCCAGGGGGCGTATTAATCGTGATCTGCACCCATGAAAACAAGCATCACTTTGTGTTGAAAGGATGCGATGGTAGTGTGAAACAACGGTACATGGCATATCTAAATCTCTGCAGTTACCGGAGCTTATTAAATGATGCAAGGATTTTCAGATCTATTTCTACCGACGGCACTTCCCTCTCCTTAAAACGGTTGGCCCCAAAGGAAGCACTGTTCGCAGTTCACGTGCACGGAATTCAACATATCCTACTTAACGTATTTGTCCTTAATTTACTGCCGAGAATGTTCTATGTGTTAATGTAAGTACACACTGAGTTTGGTCCAGGTCAGAATACATTTCTGATAGAAGGAACTACCGGATTAATTTGTACATATTGGATTCACACTGCACACCATAGTGAGTGAGTGAGTGAGTGAGTGTACATATTGGATTCACACTGCAAACCATAGTAAGTGAGTGAGTGAGCGAGTCACTCCACCAATACCGGGAAGGTATCGAACCCACTTTAGCAATGTTCGAGCAATGTTCGAGTGAGTGAGTGAGTGAGTGAGTGAGTGAGTGAGTGAGTGTACATATTGGATTCACACTGCACACCATAGTGAGTGAGTGAGTGAGTGAGTCACTCCACCAATACCGGGGAGGTATCGAACCCACTTTAGCAATGTTCGAGCAATATCACCGCAGGGTACACCAGAATTGGGATTAACACTTTGTTTCCACGTGGAAAATCGATCCCGGATCTCCGCCATGAAAAGCGAACGGTTTAACCACTAGGCGTCCTAACCTCAAACCTGTTGCGTAATTTGAAATCCTAACTACAATGTATACGGTTGTACACATGCTATATTAACCGATTTAAGATAGGGTCTCTTCAACACTCGGATGATTGATTAAACTTTGAAGTAAAGACTACAATAATGCAAGTTCACAGTAAATTAGTTATTTTAAGGCTCAAAACGGGAACTTCTGTTAAAATTAAACTGGTGCATCACTTAAGGATTAATAATTCAATTCACGAAACACGTACCTGCTACTGTTAATCAGCTAGCGATTGCAAATTAGATGCCCTTGAAGTTTATTAAGATATTATCAAAACCAATTACCTGACAGCTGTTGGAACTATTTCATCTTCACCTCTACTCTCTCTCATCTCGCGGCAACCCATGCTTGCCACAAAGGGCGACTATGCTTGTCGTAAGAGGCGACTAACTAGATCGGGTGGTCAGGCTAGCTGTCTTGTTTGAAACATGTCCTCGGTTCCCAATTGCGCAGATCGATGTTCATGATGTTGATCACTGGATTGTCTGGTCCAGACTCGATTATTTACAGACCGCCGCCATATTGCTGGAATATTGCTGAATGCGGCGTAACACTAACCTCACTCACTCATCTCGCGGGTCATTGTCCTGAAGGTGAAATATGGTTGATTCGTTGATTTTTCCTGGAAGAAGCAATCAATAAGCAACGCACAGCAAACAAACAAACAAACAAACAAACAACACTAACGGGTATACACTGGTGTCAATGAAGATCATTCTCAGAGGTCCGTTAGTTCGATTGGGGTGTAGTTGTACTTTACAATGCACAATTCACAATGTATACTATTAAGCAGGAAATGTCTGGATTCCGTGAGAAGACATCTAATAGTTGCGAGATCGCTTATCGTCCACACCTTACACATCCCACCTTACACACATATGCCGTGATGTACCTGACATGAACAAAACAGCCTCATTTCAACATTTTTGGCGTGTCGGCTGAACTACACAGTTTTAATTAGATTAAAGCCAAATTCATTCACCCAGTGACGATATTTAAGCGTATATTTCGGAGAGTTTAGTTGCAGGTGGAAGAACAGGTGTTACACAAACTTAAGACCAAGTACCTTCAAACACAAAGTTCAGACACGAAAATCATCAATACTGCTCTGTTTTGTACCTTATCTAAACATTCCTCTTCACTTAAGCTACGCACACTGTACACTCTCTTCCCTCGTGTCAGGAAAAAAAGAGAGCCAGGGAATGCGTAACGAGACTATGTAGTGAGTTGAACTTTGTTCACTTGTTCAACAAAACTTGACACAGACATCTTGTTTGTTATTAAGTATTATTAGTATAATTATTATGGTCAACACAGAGTTATCAAAACGGTAAGTCAAGACCCTTGGCTCCAGGGCAGTTATTGTGTTTCATATTAAGAGCGTTCCGTAGAGCTGACGTGTGTTGGTTTACAGTTAGGAGATACATGAAGGTAACGTTAATGCAGAAACCAGAAACGAATCACTGTGTTGTACCTTTCGGTGATGTTTACAGAGTATGTTATGTAATGAGATACGTTATTGTGACTTTACCTCCTCAAGCAAAATGGAGAAAATGCAAACTGAGAAGCTCATATGCATATTCAACTTTGGATGTCAGAATAGAATCTGTTTTACCACCATGAACATCACATGGTTTGACTCAAGGGCAGTGAATGAGCGCTTCTGTTATTGTTGCTGTTGTTGAGAATGCATGTAGCATTACCCGCATGTACGTGTTGCATTGAGGGGAGCCAGGTCACACTTGGGGCGTTGCCGTTGTGTAGATAGGAGAGAGCGTGGGTGTTTTGGTGTCTTTACTATAACATGGTATTTGTGGTCTTTGTTATGTAATACGATGCGTTGTTGTTATTAGTGCAGACTCAGCACCATGTACCTCACTGGAGAAGAAGGTCAACAGAGAGCTGGTTTTGATGTTGGAAATGATGCGTTTGTTTTCTCTGGTAAATATAATCAAGGTTATTTTTTCACATTGTTGTGCAGGAAAGCAAAACGAAACAAATCCCAAAGAGAATAAGATTAACTGCAAAGAAAATATAGACAGTCATTTCAAGAACACATTTATATAAGGTATGCAGCAATTCGTTGTCTGCTGGTGATGTTTGTAAATATGCTTATTGTTGATGCTCAGTGATACAAAAACAAACACTGATATCACAAAGACATTGTTGTTTTCATTGAACTATTTCATTTAGGCTTCTTGTGAAACACATTGCCTTAACACTGTTATTGTGGCGAATTTGTTTTGCGCTCTCCAGATTTGACACATCAGAAACAAAAATACATGTTCTGTCATTTAGAATAACAATATCTGCTTACACCATTAGTACATTACAGTGCACATTACATTGTTTCGATGCTAGCGGCATCTTTCCGACTTCATTCAGTGTGTGAAATAAAGTAGTTTCCGCCAACGACAACAGCGCGTGTCAGTTTGGACAGCACACCCCTGTAGGCTTACATTTAATT
Source organism: Haliotis laevigata (assembly GCA_008038995.1). Classification (NCBI taxonomy): domain Eukaryota; kingdom Metazoa; phylum Mollusca; class Gastropoda; order Lepetellida; family Haliotidae; genus Haliotis; species Haliotis laevigata. The sequence continues at coordinate 67,770 of VKKT01002651.1, read as the reverse complement.
ACCGGATGAACCAAAACACACCTTAATCGAACTCCCGTTCTTAATGTATTCATGATAATGTACAATATGATAATCACTTCTCATAATTAAACAGTTTCAGTAATTGCAGCTTTTATGAAATATTACGTCCTCACAAATCAAAGAGAAGAAAAACTATCATAAGTTACAGCATTAAACTTAAAGACATGACCGAAACTGTTTAAACCTGCTTCCTCCTTTGGGTGAAGTGAGCTAAGATCTTTATGATCCTCTCGAGTATACTATAAATACAAGCATTATCAAGGTTATACCCACTGCTTAGGTCGTCTTGCACTCTTCCAAGTACACAACACAGGGCGACTGTACACATGAGTAACATGCAGCAACTGTAACATTAACGTGAGTGAAGCACCACAAGCTAGAAGGAAGATAATCCTAGTTTCACCTATTTGACTGTGTGGTCAGTTGAAGGAGTTAGTGAGTGAGCATGGTTTCACGCCATTTGTCAGAGTCAAACAGGTTGATAGGTTTGTCATGACCAGTCGCTCAGTTACCCTGTCTCACGTTAACGTCAATCTGTCTAACATAGCGGTAGGGTTCCTGTACCTGTATTTACACACCATGCACTGCGTTCTTGATTTGGAGCTGCCGAGAGAAGTTTATTTCGTCTTTTTATAGATCATTTCTCACTTGTTGAAATTGTCAAATCATTTCAAAGGCGAGGTCATTGCTGGAACTGTGAGTTCCGCCTTGCCATGTATGATTCACAAGATTCGCCCGAGGATCTAAATATAACAGCATATTGAAAGCAGTCACGCAAACATGTATGCAGTTGCCATTTTGTAGTTTGCTGTAGAATACGTTCAAATTCTTTGTTTGTTCTCTGTGTCTGTTCAGTGTCTGATTCATGTCTGTTCCGTGTGTCTGCGTCATTGTTGTATGCCCGATAAAGATATCTTCTGTTTCGATTCTAATCCTTTTGAAATCCACCATACAATACCTGACAACGTAAAAAGGTGGTCATTGTATTAATGATTGTTGAAAAATGCAATTATAATTAGATAGCTGAAACACATATACAATGCAAACATATCTAACCTGTACGTGCTCCGCCTGTCCATGATATCTCCAGAGATTGAGTGAGTGAGTGAGTAAATGTTTTAGTCACATTGGCAGTATTTCAGCCATATCGTGAGTATGTCAAGTTATTTATTTCTAATAATTATAGGTAAATTATAAAAACCTGTCAACGAAGGACAGTAAAATAACTAGTTTATCACAGATAGAAATTTAAATGCTAGGGACCATGGTCTCCAGAGGTTGAAGACTTGAGCTCAGCTACTTTAGTTTCTCAGATGCAAGAAGCGTTATCAAGTACGTGCTTTATTCTTTCATTAAAATGACACGCTGAAAAAAAGCTTCTCAACAAATTGCTTCCTTCATGGGATTTCAAGTCAGGGAGCAACACAAACTTTCTGCGAGCCCCCATTCTTTACAAGGCTCAAGCACGAATGATATGTCCTTTCTTTGATGTTTTCCATTACTTATTTCTACATTCCTCTTCACTTTTAAAGCCTTAGCATCAGTCATTTGGAAACACTTTCGCCTGAACGGCATCGCGAAGCCAGGCCATGAAAAGTGCTGAGTCAATTTAAATGTCTCACCTGTATCGCCTGTACCAATTTGGGCAAACACAATAGGTTGAACCTGTGACATTTTAACCTTTTGACATCCCATATCCTTTTTGACTCAGACATCATCATCATAATGACACAGCTGGGATGTGAATGCGTTTTGTTGTTATTGTTGTTAATACTAAGAGAGCTGGAATCAACAAGTTGTACCATGTTTGGCTGCTTCAAAGTTACGGGATGGATAGATGGAGTGTTATTATAGGAACAAGGCAAACACCCACCATTGACATCTTTTCAACACTGTGATGTGTCCTTAACAGTTTGTGGAAAAACACGCATTGTTGTTATTGTCAGGTCCTCGGCAATGTACGTAAAAAATGATGAAGCAAATAAATGTTGTCTTTTAAAAGAAAAACATCCACGGATAATATGCGGTAGAGTTCGTTGATTAAAACTGGGAAACGGTTAGGTGTGTAGTTTCACGGGTTTATGGGCTGATAAATGCAATATGAAGAGAACAAGATAGATAGCAAAGAGACAAAATGCCAAGATGTTTAACGAAACACTGTTACAGTAGCACAGTTCTCGACCAGCTTTACTTTCAATATGAAGAGAACTAGATAGACATCTTTTTCCTGATACTTTTCATTACTTTCTTCAACATTCCTGTCCTAACTGTTAAAGTCCTTACATCAATAATTTTCCACTCACCTAGAGCGCATAGAAGCAAAGACTGGATACTGAGGAGTGGGCAGCAAGGTCAGTGTTCTTCAACTTCTTAAACTGTTACATAGTAAAAAATACGAGGGTTATAGCTAAAACGGAACCACGCCAAAACGGTACTAACCAAAACGGAATCAAATTGGCGGAAACGGAACCTTGACTTGGCGAAAACAGAACCTTGACTTGGCGAAAACGGAACCATAAAAAAATTATCAATTAAATATTAGCTCCAAATTAAATGTATAAATAAAACTTTATGTTGCCTATGTATAATATTGGCAACGTTGTATAATAACTAAGTGCTCAACGATAATGATTTAAAATGGATACTTCCTGTTGACATGGTTGACTCTTCCATCCACATCTATCGGCTGACCAAATAAACTTGTCTCTTCTCAAAACATTAAGAACTTGTTGTTTTTAATGCAGTTATTAGTTAATTCTTGGTACTTAATGCACAGGCTACAAGTATGAACAAGTTACTTATCAAAACATTTTATAAACACTAGTTAACGAACACGCCTCATACATATTATTCCAAAGAAAACAGCGGCGTCTTTGATGGGTTGACAAGCTTCAATAAAACAACA
>VKKT01002651.1:45393-64590 GCA_008038995.1 Haliotis laevigata | reverse complement strand
TAAAACAACAACTCATGACTGCTCTGTTACAACTCAATGTCATGATACATCCAATGAAAACGTGATGCAGAACTAGAGAACTGTTATTGATTCGATAAACCGATGGTGAAAAATCAAAAATAAAAAACTAGTAGTGTTTTGGTGTTTTTTTAATGATGTGGTTCCGTTTTCGCCAGAGAAAATTAGTTCCGTTTTCGCCAGAGTGGTTCCGTTTTCGCCAATTGGTTTTTGGTACCGTTTTGACGCGGTTCCGTTTTAGCCTGCACCCAAAAAATACAGATGTACATGATCATCTCCACTTTAAGATACAGTGTTGCAATTGTTTTCAAGAGTGATTATAAGAGAAACAAAGTCCTTAAATCGATATCTATTATTAAGAAACTCTTAAACACCCTTGGTGACGAGAAATTGTAACCTTTAATGATTACATTTTACAACCGAGCATTCCTCTTTCTAACGAAATATCAAAGACGTCTGTGTGACCTTTGTTCATGGTTCTTCGATCAAGGTTACAACGTCACATTTCCAAATTGGCAGGAAAGGTGGTGCTGCATGCACGACTTCTCATATGTTTCATCAGTCAACCAGCTGACTTGCCATCGCCCTTGTTTGTGACGTGTGGCACGGATGGGGCAGAATAAGGTTCCTTTTTGCGAGCACCTGGCCAATTTTACTATGGCGATTCTTAAACACCTGCACATACCACTTGTAATGGTACAATTAACACTGCGTTTAACAGACATATCTCATAAAGAGTTGTGCGTCCATATTCACCAGATTACGTCTCATAATGCAAGTGTTGGGCAGCTTCACTCACACCATGGCTGATGTATGCAACACCACTGTAAAAAGGGATATATGCAAATGAAATCTCTTCCCAATAGCACAAAACCCTACGTTGGAAATGAAAGACATGTAAATGTCAAGTTTGTAACACATCCGTTTGATACATCAATGGTTATACACTTAACAGTATTGTTTGGCAATCATTATAAATATGCCCCTCACTGCAATAATTATGTATTTCACCATAATCTAAATACTGCCAGTATTTTCCAGTAAACAAATGTAATCCATTTATTTCAGGTACCAAAATGTGTGTTAATTCAGAAAACAGATTTCGATGATTGCCATGAAACATTGCCGTCCGTACATGTCAATGATTGGCTGATTAGATGCATGAACATGTCATACAGTTGCACTGGTGAGGTTAGTGCTTTCAGAGAGTTAATAACATGCTCGCTAGGTATGTTCAATAGTTCTCGCTCAACGATATGAAGACCTTTGGTATTGGTTACTCGTCAATTGAAACAGGAACAAAAGACACTTGAATTTATTACGATGAATTTTGAGAGCACCTAATTCATCTTCTCATGAACGTTTGAGAAGCTGACGACATTTATATCCAGTATGTGTACGTGAGTACTCTATGGCAATCATAACCTCTTTAACTACATTCGAGTAATATCACGGCAGGGGACACCAACAATTTGGGAAATCGGCGTGACGAGCGAACGCTTTATCCGCTTAGCTACTTCACTGCCCCATATATATAGTGTTCTTTTGAATAATTTGAAATCCGAAATATGTAATTGTGCACATATCATCTTAGCCTATTTTCAACGAGAAGATGTTGAAACGTTGTTGTTAAATGTTGTAAAGACTGCAATAATTAGCGTTCACCACACCAATCCATTCGTTAATTTACGACGTAGTAAGAGATCAAGGCGGGAACTCCCCGTAATGTACGCCACTGGAATGTGTATCACTTCTAAAGTTCAATCCAAAGACTTCATTGGAATAAACTAATACAATTTACATCTCAAACACTGCTTGAAATACATTCAACAGGTGAACCAAGTGATGGTAAAACATTCCATTCCCGAAACCCGTACCTATTACCGTCAGTCAGCTCGCGATCGCGAATTTGATGCCCTTGAATTTTATAAAGATAATATCAAAACTAATTACCTGACAGCTGTTGGAACTACTGCATTTTACCTACCACTGTCTCTCATCTAGCGGTAGTTGACTTCAAGAATAGGGCGAAATAAGTATGATTTGGGGATCGTTCTATAGCGTAGAACAAGCAAGCTAACCGTAACATACACAAACAAACATACAAAGAACACTAACGGGTATATACTGATATCAGTGAAATAACATGATGCGTTGAAAAAAAAGATCATCCTCAGAGGATCGTTAATTCGATTGGTGTCCACTTGTACTGCTAAATGCACAAAATAAATGTATACTATTAAGCATGAAATGTGTGGGTTCCGTGAGAAAACATCTAATGGTTGCGAGATCGCTAATCTTCTATCTGTAGATCTGTTTCTTGAATAGGGCTCATAAGGCAATGGAGTCTTCACGTGACCATTTGTATGTCTTCAAACAACAGAAATGACAGCGTGCATGAATTCCATTATCTATAGAACGTGTTCTGTAGAGCGGAGGTTCATTACAGTGATGATACGCTTGTTGATTGATCGATCGATGTAACCCAATAGTGATCTGTGAACACCGTATCCTACACACAAATGCCGTGATGTACCTGACATGAACAAAACAGACATATTTCAACATTTATGTCGTGTCAGCTGAACAACAGTTTTAATCAGATTAAAACCAAATTCATTCACCCAGTGACGATATAAAAACGTATATTTCGGAGAGTTGGTTGCAGGTGGAAGAACAGATGCAACACAAACTTAAGACCAAGTACCCTCCAACACAAAGTGTAGACACGAAAATCATCAACACTGATTTGGTTTTTACCTTATCTAAACATTCCTCTTCACTTAAGCAACACACACTGTACACTCTCTTTCCTCGTGTCAGGAAAACACAGAGAGCCAGGGAATGCGTAACGAGAGTATGTAGTGAGTTGAACTTTGTTCACCTGTTCAACAAAACCTGAGACAGATGTCATCATGTTTGTTTTTAAGTATTATTAGTATGTTAGAATAATTATTATGGTCAACACAGAGTTATCAAAACGATAAGTCGAGTCCCTTGGCTCCAGGGCAGTTATTGTGTTTCATATTATGAGCGTTCCGTAGAGCTGAAGTGTGTTTGTTTACAGTTAGGAGATACATGAAGGTAACGTTAATGCAGAAACCAGATTACTAGGTTATACCTTTCGGTGATGTTTACAGAGATGTTATGTAATTAGACACGTTGTTGTGGCTTTGTGTAGACGCTCATGTGAACATTCAACCTTGGATGTCAGAATATCTTGTTTTACCTCCAGGATCATCACAATGTGTGACTCAAGGACAGTGAATGCTTCTGTTGTTGTTAAGAACGCTTGCAGCATTAACGTGTTGCACTGAGGGCAGCTGGGTCACACTAGGGGCCTTGCCATTGTGTAGACACGAGAGAGAGCGTGGGTGTTGTGGTGTCTTTGCAATACCGTGATATTTGCGGACTATGTTACGTAATAAGATGCATTGCTGTTATTTGTGCACCTCATCAACATGCACCTCATTGGAGAAGAAGGTCAACAGAGAACTCGTTTCCGGACGTTAGTTTCTGAAAAGTGGCATTTGTTTTCTCTGGTAAATATAATCAAGGTAATTTTTTCACATTGCAGTGCAGGAGAGCAAAACGAAAACAAATCTCAAAGAGAATAAGATAAACTGCAGAGATAATACAGACATGTATGCATTCAATAATTACTTGTCTGCTGGTGATGCTTGTAACAAAAAGAAAAACTGACATCACAAAGGCATTGTTGTTTTCATTTAAACTGTCTCATTTAGGGTTTTTGTGAAATATATTGCCTTAAAACTGTTATTTTTATGGATTTGTTTTGCGCTCTCAAGATTTGAGGCATCAGTAACGAAACTCCATGTTCTGTTGTTTAGAATAACAATATCTAATAACATCATTAGTACCTTACAGTGAGCATTATTTTTCGTAGCTAGCGGCATCTTTCCGACTTCATTGTGTAAATAGAGTAGTTTCCTCCGACGACAACAGCGGTTGTCAGTTTGAACAACGCAATTCTGTAGAATTACACTTAATTAGCCAGATGAAACAAAATACACCTTAGTCGACGTCCCAATAGATGTTTGGTCTTAATGAAGAGGCAATATGATACTCACATCTCATAATTAAACAGTTTCAGTAATTGCAGCTTTTATGGAATATTACGTCCTCACAAATCAAAGAGAAGAAAAACTATCATGAGTTACAGCATTAAACTTAAAGACATGACCGAAACTGTTTAAACCTGCTTCCTCCTTTGGGTGAAGTKAGCTAAGCATACATATAATTTGAAGTGATATAAGATCTTTATCTTCCTCKTGAGTAAACTATAAACACAAGCATTATAAAGCTTACAACCACGGCTTAGGTCGTCTTGCACTCTTCCAAGTACACAGCACAGGGCAACTGTACACATAAGTAACACGCGGCAACTGTAACATTAACGTGAGTGAAGCACCACAAGCCAGAGGGAATCTAATGTCAGCTGCACTGTGCACTTCGGCTGTGTGGTCAGTTGAAGGAATGAGTGAGTGAGCATTATTTCTATTTCTTATATTCTAGCCACACCACCACGGGGGACACTCCAGAAATTGGCTTCACACATTGTACCCATTTGGGGAACCCAGGTCTTCAGCGTGACGAGCGGACGCTTTAACCATTATGCTACCAGATCGCCGTCCTTTCGCAGAAATATTTATGGAACAATGTTCCTCCTTGGGATTTCAAGTGATTGTGCAAGGACAAGGAGCAGCCAAAACTTTATACGAAACACCATTCGTTACAAGGCTCAAACAAATGAGATATGCTTTGTTTGATGCTGAAAAATTACTTCTCAACAAGTTGCTGCCTTCTTGAGATTTCAAGTGATTTGGGGAATGTCAGGGAGCAAAACAAACTTTATTCGAAACCCCATTCTTTACAAGGCTCATGCACGAATGAATTATCCTTCGTTTGATGTTTTCCATTACTTACTTCAACATTCCCCTTCACTTTTAAACCCCTCACATCAGTCTTTTTGAAACGTTTTTGCCTGAACAGCACCCAGAATCCAGGCCTTGGGGAGTGCTGAGTCTGTTCAACTTTCCTCACCTGTATCGGTTTCAAACCAATTTGGGTAAATGCGATCGCTGGAACCCTTGTGAAATAATTGGACTCTTTGACGTCCCATAACCGTTTTGACTTAGAGGCCATCATCAGATCGGCACAACTGGGATGTGAATCAGGTTATTGTTGATTAGTGGTTGTACTGTGGTATGCTGCTTCACAGTTAAGAGATGGATACGTGGAGTGTTATTGTAGGAACAAGACAAAAACCCACAATTGATATATTTCCAATGTGATGTATAATGAGTAGCTTGTGCAATACGATGTGTTGTTGTTATTGTCAGGTCCTCGAAAGTGGACGTAAAAAATGATAAAGTAAATAAATGTTGCTATGTTAAAGAAAAAACATACACAGATAATGTACGTTTGGGTTCGGCGATTAAAAAATAAAAAATGATTAGGTTTGTAGTTTCATGGGTTTATGAGCTGATAAATGCAATATGAAGAGAACTAGACAAATACCCTTTCCCTGGTACTTTTCATTACTTTCTTCAACATTCCTGTCATAACCGTTTAAGTCCTTACGTCAATAATTTTCCACTCACCTAAAGCGCATAGAAGCAAAACTGGGTACTGAGGAGTGGGCAGCAAGGTCAATGTTCTTCAGCTTCTAAAACTATGTTAGGAAAATGCAGCTATACATGATCATCTCCACCTTAAGACAGTGCTGAAATTGTTTTCATCTAATCAACACGTCTTGAAGAAAGAGGTCGAAATATGATAACGGTATATTTGCTATATGTCAGTAATATTTAATTGTGTGCGAATACCAAGAATGTGCCAAATCATGGCAAGACAAGACAATACTTTGACACAGGTGACATATATCTGTTATATGCACGAACAGACATCAAGAAAAGAGAACCAGGGTGATAAGGGTTGTCAGCAGAGTAACAAAGTCGTTGATCTATATATTTTATCAAGACACATCTTAACAACCATTTTTGTCGAGAAGTGTTCTGATGGCACTGATCTTTCATAGTGTTTCAGGTGCAACCGGGCATTTCACTTTCCATCGAGATTTCAAAGACCTCAGTGTGACCTTTATTCAAAAGTTGTTCGATCAAGGTTACAACATTCAATGTCACATTTCCCAATTGGTACCAAAGTTGGTGCTGCATGCAGATTTAAACTTCCCATATATTTCATTAGTCAACCACCCGACTTGCCATTGCGTTTGCTTGTAACGGGTGCTACAGATGGGGCAGGATATGGTACCTTTTCGCCAGCACCTGGCCAAATGTATCATCATTATGGTGACTCTTTAACCCTCTTCATACCACGTGTAGCCGTACAATTACCACTACGTTGAACGTATATATCTCATAAAGGATTCTGTGTTTATATTAACCAAATTATGTCTCATGACGCAATTGTTGGATTACTGCACCAACACCATGATCGATCTATGCAACTCCTCAAGGATTCAATTATTTGAATTCTCTTCTAGTAAGACAACACCCATCCGTTGAAAATGAAAGACATGTAAATATCCAACGTTTGTAACACATCCATTTAATACATTAATAGTGATACTCTTAACAGCATTGTTTGGTAATCATTATAGACATGCACCCTCACAGTGGTAATTAAATATCGTACCATAATCTAAATACTGTCAGTAATTTACAGTGAACAAAAGTCATCAAAATGTGTGTTAAATCAGAAAACAGATTTTGATGATGGCCGTCAAATATTGCCGTCTGAAAATGTTAATGACCTACTGATGAGATGCGTTTTTGTTCCGGACCATGTCATGTATTACAGTTGCACTGGTGAGCTTAGTGCTCTCAGAGAATTTGTTACATGGTCGCTAGGCCGTTATGGTCAATCGCTCTAGCTCAACGATATGAATGCCTTTGGGTCTTGGTTATTCGTCAGTTGAATAAGGAACAAAAGAAGCTTGAAGTTATCACTACGGATGTTGATAGCACCTTATTCATGTTCTCATGACGTTTTGAAAGGCTGACGACATCTATATAAGTCCCATATTTGTAGATGAGTACTCCTTGTCATATTCCATCAAGTCCTATTTCCTTCTTCGCCTACTGTTCTGGCGTTTGATCGATCATGGTTATTATCACTCGTTAATGTTAATTATGCTGTGTATGCTTCCAAAGCGTTTCAGACACTTTCGCCAGCAGCAACTTCAGTTTGATTTGAATATACATGCAGTTAATAACATAGGTAACGTCATATAATGAGTGATGTAATGTGGTTGTAACAGCATGTTTTCCTTTAGAGGTACGTTTCCAGTGTAGTGTTTCACTTTTCATTACATACATGTTTTATATCAGTCATATCATCTCTAAAATAGATTTTGGTGTTGTTTTGGGGCGTCGTAAGTTAGGAATTGGTGTCCGACACACAATGGTTCAACCATCTTCACAAAGCAAGGATTTTAAAGGTTCACCTGGACTTTAAAGTCAGTAAACTCCCTTGTCAACCGGACCTTGATTCTACATTGTTGGCAGTTGATGCTGGTGGTTTAGAGTGATTCATTTTCAGACAGTATATTACAATTTATCGTCACCAGCTGATTTGTTGAATGAAGCTGATGATGTTCTTCCTGTCTTCAATTTGGCCTGTAGAGAAGAGACGTCCGGAAACGACCAGGGCATGTGTTAGGGAATGGTATGCAAGGTGTGGAGTTGTATTTGATATGTTAGAGTTCCATTGTCTATGTCTTATCTAGATGTTTATGATGTTTATGAAACCGAACAAGAAACAAATGAGGTTTCAAATAATATGATCAATGGCTGATGTAGTGTAAGCCTCAACGAAACATCTCTGAAAATCTGCAGTGCACAACATTGTTATGACGTTTTAATACTCTTCAAACAAATGTTGAACATGAAGGACACGACGTCAAAGCGCGTAATGCAGTCAAAGAGAAAGATCAAGCCAGTGTAAATCTTTGTCCGCCTGAACCTATTCATCATGATACATTTGCCTTAAATAATATAGGAGCCACATCAAACTATTCAGCAATGTGTCTGAAGTGAGATCAGTGTTATAAATTGCTCATCCTCTGCCTTTAAGAAAAATGTTCATTATTCTCTTTCGTTTACAGTCATGTGGGCATCAGCAGACTTATGGTATGACGTAGAACCTTTGGCGGATCAATCACAAATTGTGAGTCCAAAATGCCATGTCAGAATATTGTATAATCTTACTGTTTGAAGGTAATTGATTGTCCTATACGTTATCAAGCGGGCTTCAAGTGATCCACTGAAATGGAGCTGGACTAGAGAGCAATGACACTGATGTATGACATAGCTGATCATCACATGATACAATTACCCTTTCCTCTCTGAGAGGCTTTAGAATTGACTTTTAGGATCTGCAACAATTGCACTCGTATCTAAGGATAGAAAGCTTGTGTAGTCATCACTGTATTATATTACCAGCTAAAGTGTTTCCTGGCTGTACAGCCTCTTTTAACAGTATGTCAATATTCATGCCAGAGCGAGGGATACTTTTTAAAACCCTTCTACACACACATGACTCAAATATTCTAGTGTTGAACGCAGCACCAGCCATCATTAGAAACACACATAATACAGATATCGATATGTACCTGTGAGAGGGAGTCATATAGAAGGGCAGGGGGTGATCTGACATCCTTCAGCTCCCATCAAACAGCCAATTCTAGCACGACATTGTGTGATACTCGATTCTGGTTGGTTGAGAGCTCATCAAAACCGTACCTAAATTAGAAGATAAAGCTACTCTGTTTTCAATTTTGCAGTCCTTTATCGTTCATTGAGGACCGCTAAATGTAATTTAAAAACAGAACGCGTTACAATGTCGTGCTAAAATGGCAGTTTAAGACCGCTAATTAAAGTGACCTATTCGCCGCGTATGAATACAGTGAACTCATTGACCCTTTTGTTTGTGGTCAAACATGTCGGACATCGGCGATTTCTACCTCGGCAGTATCTTTGGTATTTTTGAAGTAAAAAGCGAATGGTTTGAGGAAGAATTTCGTGAAGAAACTACGAAGCTGGAAAATTCGTCAGCAGCGCAAAAGCTTCAGTATTCAAACCGGATCTAGATCTAGCGTCCTAACCTGACCACTTCCGTCCCAGCCGTAATGCCTAGCCCTTCCACTTCCAATGTCCATGTATCCCACATTAAACGTGGCATGTCAGGTCTTTTCCAAATTGGGAATAGTAGGGTGGTTATCAACAATTATTTTTGCGAATAAAGTTAGCCACGACTAAACTAAGTTCACGGCTTGAATTGGGGCGAGTCGATTGTCATACAATAGGGTGATCTGATTTTCTACAGGTCCCATCAAACAGCCGAATCCATGCCAGTGATTGACACTCCCAGGAGGCCTCTTCATCTGTTTCGTATTTGGATTCGCGCACAAAAATTCAGAGGGACAACAAACTCGCCACAAGTGGGATGACTTCGACTTTCCAGAGGTCAACTTTCCCTTTATGTGGAGCAATATCTCTTCAGCTCCAGCCTTTGGTGTTTCATTTCACAACTTTTGACGTACACTTTGGCTTTCTCCTTTCACCAAGATTTCAAAGAGCGTTATAAGACGCATGCTGTGAGGTTGTTTGATAGAGGTTACAACATTTAGGACCCTGTGACGGCTTTTTAAAGGTTTATGGCAGACATATGGAGCGCATTTCCAAACTTGGCACATTAGTGACCAAAATAATGTCCGTTGGAATGTGCAATTTTGACTCGTCATACTTTCCCGTGTGTTTTTGCAGGTAAACAATAATTGATTATCGTTTATTTGTGACGGGTGTCCCTGGTGGGGCAGGATACGCTCATCTTTTCGCGAACACTTAGTATGATTTGATGGTAATTCATAAACACATGCTGAGGTCAGAATTTCAAAACCAACTCTGCTTTCACAGGAGATTTCTTATGGATGCAGAAAAGGATTCGACGCTCATTTTCATTGAAGCTAAACAAAACGATACGACAGACTGACAAATAAAGTGAGTGAGGGAGTGAGTGAGTTTAGCAATATCACGGCGGGGGCCACCAGAAATGGGCTTCATACATTGTACCCACATGGGGAATCGAACCCGGGTCTTCGGCTTGACGAGCGAACGCTTTATCCACTAGGCTACCCCACCGCTCCACTGCCAGATAGAGCTGAGGCCATGATAAGATTATATGTGTACATAAGACCGTGTACAAATGCATAACATAGTAATGGAACGAATATTTCACCGACATGTGTTGGATTACAAAACCGACGGAAGAACAACAAAGTCAACACAAAAACAAGGTACAGCCTGAGATCTGAAGAAACACTTTGGCTGAAAATTCATCATTGTGATAGTGTCGAAAGGAATGTCCGTATATAACAATAAAACCATCGCCTACCTCACTAAAAAAAGGTTAATGTTACCTAGTAGTCGTGAATGATGATGTTCTGCAAGTTAAGATCATGTTAGCATTTCTCAGCGCCATCTGTTATTGTAAGCTTTGTCGATAACTTCTATCACTCAATCCAAGCAGTTTGTGCCTGAACTGTGTTCTGTCACATAAAGTAAAGCATATGATTAAAGTCCTCTGTAGCTCTCTTTGGTCAGTTTGCTACAGTCCGAGGAATAAGCAATATTACTTTCCAAGATATTCTAACATTCTTTTGCATCAATATTATCCACACAAAAGCTTTAGATAATGATTGGATGGGAGAAGTCAGTTTCACAATCATTTTCTTCCGAAACCATATCATCATCGGGAAAGATCTACAGTAAAAACGATTAATGTGAAACATGATCAAATACTACAACGGTCTTGTTGATATATACATTATTCAGAATGATAAACGTGCAGCAATGTTATTAGTGTCAGAATTTTCTATTAGATTTTTACGAAGCAGCCTAAATAAGTTTCCGACTTGTCGTAAGAGCACTATTGACCTTGGTGTGTTGCTTTTAATCAATTGCAATTACTCCGACAGAACAAGAAATCACTCCGTCACAGTGGGAGGTGAGATAAAAGTAGGAGGTGTATCGGATGTGGAAATACTTCATTTTAAACCAGGATTCCTTAGCCGTCGTTTCTACAATTAGCTACATCAAAATAACCTCTGACGCAAAACTTAACCACAGACGTATGGAGTTTATTCTCAGACTTCGATCTAACCCAGTGATGTCCTGGGATTAAACGCGCCTAAATCAATGTTTTTATAATGTGTAACTACAAAAAATACATATCACGTTTGGAAACGATGTTACGGATAAAAAATAGGTAAAAGTACATTAATTTAAATCCCTATATTTGTACAATGTTTGTGAAAAAAGATGTATAAGAAAAAACAGTAAGTAACTCCAATTGCCGGAAACTTTGTCTTTCCAAACATGACTGTAAAATAATCCATTCTGCACTGTCTACTATAGCTCAGACGATGGAGCCTTCCAAATGAATTAGCTTAATGCCCGATGTGTGTTTCGTATTTCTGAATCTTAAACCAGTTTGTTACTGAAATATTGGTAACATTTGTGAAAACAGCTAAAGAACGACTTCTCGGCGGTGGATGATGGGTTTGGGGATATACTAGAGTGTTGATATTGTGTCATATAATAACATCTTGGAAATGATTCCTCCACATTTGATTGTCCCACCAAACATATTCTTTTTCTTTCATGTTACCGTAAGTCGAAAAACCGGCTGACCTCCACAAATAGTCTACTGTTTCAAATTGCGAGATTGTTGAATTGGCGGGGCTTCTGTGGCACCAATTCACTGCACGATGCCAGTGATTTCGCATTGTTGTCTACTGTTTGTGTCTTTGATGATACCAAGAGATGCCTGATTTGTTAATATATTTGTTAGTCCTTTGTCGATGCGTTCATAAGGATAGACATGTTAATATAGAAGCGCAATCATTTTTTACGCTCTTATTGCACAAACATTTAAAAGTCAGTTTGCTGTTACCTTTCGAAAAAGGTGGCGGACGAAAGTTGTACGTGGATTCCATGTGGTATGTTTGTAACTATTGCTGATATGTTTGAGGTCAAGGAATTATGAAGATATAAAGGAAGGAACTGTAAATATATAAAACCTTACAAAAGTACATACATACTGTTACTATGTATTCACACTACACCCATACTTTTATAATTGGTTTGATGTCAGTCATTCTCCAACGTATCGGCACAACTCCAGAACGCTCTTCCAATGGAATTAAAAACTTCACCATCAGTGACCCAATTCAAACGTCAGCTCAAGACGTTCTTATTCAAATAGCACTTTGTGTTCCACCTGTGCTACTCTGACAAGCATATGGAATGCATGTTTACGGAATTAAGCGCTATACAAGCAACCTTATTATTATTATTGTGACTAACATGACAGGTACCACTGGACCACTTGCTTGATTAACTATAAAGATAACGACGCTTTACCGTTATTTTCTATTACCACACTGCTCGTGCATCCCATCATGGCAACAATGACGTATATCCTGGTAAATTGATAATGAAGTTTTACCTTTCCCTGTTGCGAGAACCGTGGAGAATCCCGAACCAGAGTTGTTAACCTCGCATACTGTTGCTACCAATCTGTTCTTAGTAACAACAACCATTTCGATTCTAGGGACATCCCGCATAAGAGTTGAACGCCCTCGGGCGACCCTCTGGCATTGCAAAAGCGGCAAAGGTATTGCTAATGGTGTGAAGCGTGAAGCCGCAGCAATGGGAGAAACAAAAAGCGTTACTGCATGCACAAGAATAGAAACGTAGGATGTGTGGTGTCTTTCTTGAACCTTCTTCGTATCACCAGTACACACACTTGTCACTAGAGGAGGTGGGGTAGTCTAGTGGTTAAAGCGTTCGCTGATAATCCCCACATTGGTACAATGTGTGAACCTATTTCTGGTGTCCCCAGCCATGATATTACTGGAATACATGTATTGCTAAAAGTGGCGTAAAACTGAACTCACTCAAACACATGTCCTTCTTTGAAATGGAAAATTCATAGAAGAAGCCTTTATATGCGTTTTGCCACATTGGTATTCATTAATAGTGATAATTGTGATAATAGGAGTGAGTGAATGAGTTTAGTTTTACGCCACATTCGGCAATATTCCAGCTTTGTGTCGGCGGTCTGTAAATAATCGAGTCTGGACCAGACAATCCAGTAATCAACAGCATGAGCATCGATCTTCGCAATTGGGAACCGATGATAGTGTCAACCAAGTCAGCGAGCCTGACCACCCGATCCTGTTAGTCGCCTCTTACGACAAGCATAGGTTGCTGAAGATCAATTCTAACCCGGATCTTCACGGATGTGATAGTAAGAGAGGTGGTGAGGTGAGGTGAGGTGAGGTGAATTGGGGTTTCATAAGAATATTTTGCTCACATGACGACGTACATTCCTGTGGCTGCTTGTATTAACCCACACTTAAGCCGGGTTTATAGTGCCTGCCAGACACATTATACTGACTCCGAGCCAACCAGTTCCTGTACTCGGTAATGCCGAGCGCCAGGCAGGGACCAACAAGTACCATATTTTAACGTGTTTTGGTATGAACGGCATGTAACCCGCGACCTTCCGCTCTCCGAGCGGATGCTCTAACCACCACACCACGGAGGCGGCTATTAGGAGAGGTACATGGACACATACATGCACAATTTCATAAACATTGTCTCTGATAAAGCTAATTATTTGGTTCACCAGGGCTGATAAATGCGTGTAACCGATACATAAATAAAGGTTACAGTAATAGAATTCCCAATGGCAAACATATCTTTTCTTTTCAGCATGACCATTATTGAAATTCAACAAAATGATTTATACGATGATTAGCTTTTTATTATGGATCCGAGGAAACGTATTCTTTATTGAACATTTTTCATCACCGATCCGCAACTGTAATCATTTACCAAAGTAATAAAAATATGGATAGCATTACGTACACATCTAAACTGCCAGGCAAAACATAAACATTAACTTGATATGACTAAATATATCCAAATCCCAGACTCGTAATGATAAGAAACCTTGTATTTTCAGCACCACTATCGCAGCGGGTAAATTAAATGTCTGGAGAGAGTGTATCTGAAATATTGCTGTACCCTATGCACATGCTGCTGTGCACGCGTCGTGGTTTGTCGTGCTCATTTATGAGGAGCGTTCAACGAACTATGTGTACTTCAGTAGGCTGTGATAATCTGCTTCAGCTGGGACGTTACAGGTGCTCACAATTTATTCATGAATTTCGTGTCCATTAATGGCAACATTGTGACATATTATCTGGTTCTATCTTTTAATCGTTAATATGTGGCAATAAACCAGTGCCCGTGAGTATTTTACAACAGGGACAGCGATAAATTTTAGGAAAATACACTTTTCATTTGAAACACGAGTTTTTGTTCAATGTTTAATTAAGCTAATTGACATACTCCCCGCGTGTGTGATGATATCAACAGGTGTAACACAAAGTGAGTGAGTGAGTTAAAATTAAAAGTCACTTTGGCAATATTTCAGCMATATCGTGACTAAATCAACAAATGCATTAACAATAATTAAAGATAGAGTATAAAATCCTGTCAACGAAGGACAGTAAAGCAACTAGAATATCACAGATATACATGTAAAACTAGTAATTAAGTCTAAAACATTTTAACTATGGAGGACAACACAATATAAAAATAGGCTATAGATCACCAACAACTGGAGGTAGCTGACTGCAACACCAAGAAGAACATTTCAAGCTGTAGCTGCACCAATCTGTATGACGTCCTGGGCCTAGCATGATATACTGGAGTCCAGTTGTACCCTGAAATCAGCCCGGAGACGTCACGGTGTTATGTGTGTGCTTCATATAGACCTGCTGATAATTGGATCACTTCAGAGCTATCTATAGCGGCCATAATGTAGGGCTGTACTATAACTTTAGTCGAGTAGTACTCTTCCTGCTGTGCTTCACATCGACAGGATCCTGACCCTACTTAACCTAATACCTTACACACAAATGTCGTCAGCAAGCTGTAAACAGGATACAGATGCATAACTTGACCTTACAGAAAGGAGTAGATGATGAAACGTATTGAGTCTAACTACAAAGGATGTATAGTACAGAATGTGTTAGTTTGTTTTGTTTGTTTGCTGTCTAACGGCGCTCTGAGCAATATTAAATATTCGAGCTATATGCGGATTTCGGGATGGGAAGAGAGGGCTTCGAGGGTGACCAAAGATCTTGAAGAACTGTAACCATTGTGGTAAAAAGGTGATACAATACAGTGTTCTATCGGGAGTACAAATGTTAGTTCGTTATATCAGCAGTTCGTTATTCGCACGTGACTTGACAAAAAAAAAAGAAAAAGAATAGTTGGATCCGGTACTTTACTGTTAGATCCGGTACTTTACCTTTAGATCCGGTACTTTACTGTTAGATCCGGTACTTTACTGTTAGATCCGGTACTTTACTGTAATATGAAATTGGATGATCAATCACACGCCACAAGTCACACAATACAGTAAAGAAATACAATACGCACATCTCAGGAGAGATTTGAGAACTCGAGTAAGGTGTCTGCAGACTGGGGGCCAAAGCGTCTGATTTCTGACGAGAATAGTTCCAGGTGCATCATCTGATGAGAAAAGTTACAAGTATATCATCTGATGAGAAAAGTTACAAGTACATCATCTGATGAGAAAAGTTACAAGTACATCATCTGATGAGAAACGTTCTAGGTGCATCATCTGATCAGAATAGTACTGGGTGCATCATCTGAATAGAAAAGTACCAGGTGCAGCCCCTCTCCTGAGAATGTAATGTCGTCTTGACGTAGAATCAGGTGATTTGTAACACATGGTGAGTTCTGGGATCACTGTTATCAGACAGAAACACATTACATCAAGACACTGGGAACATTTAACGTCTATTCTGAGAAAGACGGCAATACTTTTATCAGGTGGCAAGGTGATGGCTTGTGGTTTCAAAGACATCCAACTGGACTACCCCCTGAAAGGTCCGACCATTTATGTCCAATGTTATGCCCATCTGCTAATGAAACAGGTTGAGATATCAAGGCTACACGTCGTGGAGGACAAATTAAAGGTGAGTCGTTCCACCGGGACGATGCACCTGTGTACAAGCGTCTTATCTCCGTCAGAGCAGCGCATTAATACTTAACGGTGTGTGTGTGTGTGTGTGTGTAACAGCTCACAGTTCCCGAAACGTTGGAAAATACACCGATATTCTCCACACGCCCCACCTAAAAAATTCTAATATCTTTAATCAATTATATATTTGGATAGAAGAACTTTTAACACCACCATAACCAAGCCTTCTATTTAACGGGGGTGTATATACTTCTACATCAGCGTTAGACGCTGTGAGTATGTGTTCGTAGTTGTGTGTGTTTTTGTTCTGTGTGTGTTTGGGTGAGTGAAAAAGAACTCACCGTTCCCGAAACGTCGGAAAATAAGCTGACATTCTCCATACGTTCCACCTAGAAAATTCTAATATGTTTAATCATTTATTTATTTCGTAACTAACGACATTTATATATTCCAGACCGGAGGACATTTTAAACACTCCGCTTGACTCGAGATACGGATGAATCGATGATGTTTTGATGATGCCAGGTTACCGCACATACACTTAGTAACTGCGTACTGCTGGTACGTATACATTCCCCATATAGTCAATTACTCCATTACATATTGAGATCACATGTATTATACTATTAAAAACAGAAACGGATAACCCAGAAATCTGTTGCGAAAATGTTGTATTTTCAAACATGTATAACTCGTCCACAAATAGGCTTTAGGAAATTTTTGCATCAGTTTAGAAGAAGGAAATGTCTATACAGCCAAGTGGATAGTATATTATAACCTTAAATATTTTGTCAGAGATGTAGCTGGAACCTCTTTCAATTTTTGACTCTGTCCAGTCCCGCATGTCAATTGTTTAGGTGATCACAGAAAGGATCAAACGTTTCTCAGCACTGATGCTTGGGAATGAGAATAAGACGAATTACATGATTGATTAGAGTGTGTCCTAGCTAAAGGCCTTATACTGTAACGTGAGATTCATACAATGACACTTGTCTTATAAGGTGACAGTAGGACACCTCTTACACAGTGACACAGTTCTCACACGGTGACACCTCTTACACAGTGACACAGTTCTCATACTGCGACATGTGAGTTAGTGATTGAGTTAAGATTTAACGTCACATCGGCAATATCTCAGCCATATCGTGACGAGAACAATGTAATTCATATCAATATAAAAAAACCCAATAAATAAACCTGTCATGGAAGGACAGTAATGCTACTAGAATATCACAGGTCTTTATTTAAAACTAGTCCGCTTTCATTAAAGTATGTCACTATAGACAACAATACAATATAAAACCGGGCTATAGATCACCAGCAACTGAAGGCTGATCACCATACTATGGTGACATGTATATTGTGGTCGACTTATAACCGGTTATAGCTGAGGTGGCACAACTCTTTTTTTGACGATGCTTAGAATGTTCTATAAATAAAAATCACATCTAAACTATGCTTTAAAGAATGGAGCACAGAAGTACACATAAGGAAATGCGACCTCCACGATTTACAAGAACTGTCGTCCAAAATACTGAATCTTTAGTGACACGAATTCCATAGTTTAAAACATGTGACACGGCCTTTGGTAGTCGACCCTGCTTCATGACAATCCTGTGCCCTAAATATACTGGTTAATGACCTTCGTCGATATTAAAGGGGATTAACACGCCGAGGGATACATTCCAAATAGCCAAAGATAATTTCAGCAGTGGCAGGAATCACCACGGACACCATCGTTTTAACTGCTGTTATTCCTGCCAATAGCGATCATTCTAAATCAGAAGATCACAGTAATCAACCATTACTTTGGTTCAACAGAGGCCTACAAACGTCTGATGTGAGTGAGGCGTCCGGAACATGTCACTTACCAAGCAGTTGTATTAGCCGTCGGCAGGTAATTCGTCTTTACGGATTTTTTACGCCATGCTATCATGAAGCGGTTGCTCTGAAAAAAACACACGGGGCTCTTGGTGCAAGTCGATTGAAATGACTATGTAGGATTGAGCGTGAATCATTATTTGTATATTGTTGACCTGAATATAGAGGCATTGGTCCGGCAATAGAAACGGGATTATAGAGATATCTATTCCTACAATGCTGCCCCGGTAAGGCATTTATTGGAAAGTATTATAATGATCAGATGCTATCTCATAAAACTCATGCTGGTTGTGAAATGAACAGCAATACCTTTTAGAACATCACTCTTCTTATGCCGTTGTTAATTTTAACGCTACAGAAGAACATGGGTTTTGTGATTGAATAA
This sequence comes from Haliotis laevigata, assembly GCA_008038995.1. Lineage (NCBI taxonomy): Eukaryota > Metazoa > Mollusca > Gastropoda > Lepetellida > Haliotidae > Haliotis > Haliotis laevigata. Next base: position 46,172 of record VKKT01002651.1, on the reverse strand, counting down.
TGCTAAATGTCTCATTTCAACAACGCATGCCACCACCGAATGCCCGTCAGTCTAAAGTTTCAGAATTCTTCGTTTCGTCTGTTGAATGAATACAACTTTCGTATCATTCAAGATGGACACTGTAAAATGGGCTGTATCGTGTGTGATTGCGATCCCTGTGAGTAAAATATATATACAAATAAATATACATGAAATCTACTTTTTGTTTTGTTTTCTTTCATAGTGACATGTGATGATATGCCCTTGTCGGATGTCTCGAAGTTCGGATAACTCGATATTTTCTATTGGTCCCTTTGAATATCGAGACAACTGTACGTGCTCGACTGTATATGGAATTAATTTCATGGATGTAACAAACTTCAAACAGTACACACGTCACACGTGAGAGTATCAGTCACAGGAATTGTATGAAATGCCGGTATTATGTTATATTTAAGAAATACAGTTCGCACTACGGTTGTACCCCATAACCCCTACTTGCCATTACCCCTACACCCCAGTACCCCTACAATTAGTTAAAACAACAGACGGCATTTATCTGGCTGGCATAATGGACTGATCCAAGGAGAGATTAGTGCACAGAGTATACAGATGGGATTAACTAAAAGTTGTTTTAGTTTCATGATGAAAGATAAACCTCTAGTGAGTAGAACAATTTCACAAATTGGATAATGTGTAGGTTGTTAAATGTTGAAATTAAGTTGTTTTAGTGCCAGAATGAAAGATACACAGTAATATTGAGACCCCAGTCTTAGGACCCCTAATGTTCATAATATATA
>VKKT01002650.1:53099-66358 GCA_008038995.1 Haliotis laevigata | reverse complement strand
TTAAAATTACGTACCTGGGAAATGGTGTACTCCCCTCCGTCCCGCTCTGCCCCTCAGCATCTTAACATTCTTTGGATCCGACTCTCCAATGACATGGCTGTTTGTATCTGCAGTTCCCCCAAAAGTGTGGGTGGACGTCAACGGGCGTGACAAGATCACCCTCACCGGCGGCTGCCCCGCCCTTCTCCACATGGACGTCATTCAGCTGGCATGCGAGAAGCTCATGTTTAGTGTATGCGAGAAAACGGCGTCTGTCAGAAGTAAGTTGCAACAATTCAAGAGGGAGAGACCCCATCCTCATCTTTAGTGCTTTGTATTGTGGGTAGTCTTCAGCAATATTTTCTGAAACAACCTGGCAGCTGTAGTGTTGTTAGTTGTCAGTTATAAATGTTGTATGTATTGTGTTTGTAAATGGTGTATATATTGTGTTTGTAAATGGTGTATGTATTGTGTTTGTAAATGGTGCATGAATTGTGTTTGTAAATGTTGTATATATTGTGTTTGTAAATGGTGTATGTATTGTGTTTGTAATCTTTCGGACACTGTCACGATTAACGTTTGCAACTTGCAAAATGTCCTATTGCATGCGTGAACGCTGCATTCAAACTACACAATCACTTAATCACTGTTCTGTCATCTAACATGGAACATATTGTAATTAACAAGCACCACAGACACATATCTCGGGGAAATGTGCAGTGACGTCACAAGTGTATTCTTCAGGCATACTGGTGTGTCCTGGTGTCCACATGTGTAGCTGCGATCGCGCCTGCCTGGCTAAAGAGAGTATTCACTGTTACTAGGCTGAAAATAGTCATCCAAATCCCTAATCTTGAGGTCCAAGCCGAAGTTTCCTACTTGCATAAAATACGTCACTATCGAATACCCATTTTTTGTTTGTTTCATTTTAGCCACCAACAGAACATATATATATATTGTAGACAGACAGACAGATATTATATTTTATATATATTGTATCGGTTGCAGGAGCTGTTAGACCAATATCACCGGCCCGGTCGAACCAGAAGCAGTTATTGCGCATGCTCTCCACGAGCCCGCAGTCAATCATCTGCCCTATCCAAACCTCCTCTCCAGAAGAGCACGTCCTGTGGTTCAAAGATGGCGTCCGTGTACAAACCTCCTCTGACGCACATCTACAACAGACCTTCAACAATGTTCCAATTCAACGTAAGGCGTTTTATTTAAACTGCTTCTAGAATGCAACTGATAGAAATACTGTTCCGAAACACAAAGATGAAGCTGATGTTGAAAATGCCTCCTTTGTCAGTAGGCCCATTGGATGCTCTTCGTATAGCATCGTCTCCTAGCAATCGGGTCCCTTTATTCTATGATGCAAATAACGTTTTGAAGTTATCTGACTACAGTTCTTGATCGCGTACTAAGCATGGGATCTCAGAGGTGTGACTTAACTTCATATTATGAAGGTTACAAGCACCATTGCGCAAAGTCTCTTCCTTGAACGGGCGGTGAGGTATCGTTGTGGTTAATGAGTTCACTCGCCACGCCGAAGACCCGGGTCCGATTTCCCAGATGGGTACAATGTGTAAAGCCCATTTCTGTTGTGCCCCGCCGTGATAGTGCTGGAATACTGGTGAAAGGGGCGTAAAACTCATTCTTCCTGGAACATTCTTCACCGGTTTTCACGGCTCCAATTTTGGATTTAATGACAAGAAACATATATCCAAACTAATTTTCTTTTCTTGCATAAAGACGATGACTATTGTTCAATCCTAAGTTGTTGACTCTATTTGTACATATATTTGTTAAGTCGTTTGTGACATTCCAGAGAGAGCCAGATCACTGCAGCTAGGCCTGCCCCTCCTTCGGCGTCTGAGTCAGAGGACCGGGGGGAGAGTGATGCACCCCTCCCGTCTCCAAGGCAACTACTGGTGCGAAGTTTGGCAACTCAACCCCCTGCTCAAGGTGAAGTCGCCCAAGTTCCTAGTCGTCTTCACAGGTAACTAGCGCATTCACGACCGGCTCCCCCTGCTGCTACAACTTCTACAACGTATACTTTAATCGCATACTTTTGCCATAAGTACAACTATTCCATTTTAACCTCAATAATGGCACACTACTACCCATAACTGCAACAACAACAACGAAAATACAAATTATGTTTTCTTGTAAACTATGTTATATTTGGTATTACACTTTGTTAGCAAAGTAAATATTCCAGTACTATTTAGGTTGAATCGATCCATGACTCGATCTCCCTTTTGATAGACCTCATCTTCTTGTAGCTCTAAAGAACAAAATGAGTATTAATTTTTGTATTTCAACTTCACGGTCATGTGTTCCTCTTATTTTGTATTCACTCCTACAACGTCTACGGCTGTTATTTGTAACCTCTATGCCCTCGTGTATTCTAGACGTCATTACCCTCCATGGCACCCTGCAGACACGCGGCGTTCCAACCAACACCTCCGTCACCTTCAACTACATGGACCGTGCCGTCGACGTCCCTCATAACGTGGCCAACTATATGGCCATCATCAACAACAACATCACCCGATCCATGAGGATGGTGGACCCAGGCCTGAGAGACATCGCAAGTTACGTGGATCATGTTGAGTAGGTTGTTAGAGTCATTCACAAGCAGGAATAGTCATGTAGTCATACACAGTCACAAGTAGTCATTTGTGGTGATACGCAATCTCAAGCCGGCATGTATAGATGTAAAAGTCAATCACAGGCATGAACAGCCACATACTTCCCTCGAGTGAAATAGACTCGTGTACAATCACAGCCAGAAATAGTAATCAGTATAGATTCCTGTGGGGTCACATTGTCAGTTGCAACCACAGGCGGTGTCGAGGTCATGTACAGTCGTGCAGCATATTGAGCAATGCAAGAATAATTTACTGACAGCTTCTGTATACAAATACTGAAAGTGGGAGCTTCATTCGATAAAGTAGTTACAAATCACCTCAGGCAAATGCTGCTCCTGAGCCGCCGACAGGTTACTAGTCACGTTATCATATCCTACCGGGTACCCATTTGCGACTCGGTAAACATCCACATTTGAAGAATGCCACTTGGGCAAGGAGACGCCATATGTGTTTGCGATATTTGTAGCTTTATTTGTCAAGTCACCTGATGCTATGTTGATTACTTTCAGTTCAGACACAGGGGTCATTGACTTCTTCATCCAGCTATCCCTGGTGAGAAACGTACCAGACAACTATAAAGACAGAGTTGTCTCCCTTTACCTGACATCTCTTCACTCCGTCTTGGTACCACTGTCACGTGCTATCAGCCAACACTGGAACCTGTCTCTTCCCGTCACAGATGCGATCAACTTAACACGGACAGGTGCCTATATCACTGTATTCCATGACCTACCATGTATCTAAAGGATCTGTCCATTCTTGTCAGACATGTTCATTTGATGAAGCAACTTCACGTCAATTCCTATTTCCACGAGGGACGGTACCATGACGGAACATGCCTAGGTTGTTTCTGTGATTTTTGACAAGATATTATTTAATGTCTTACTGATCTTCACGGACATCTGTCTTTGGTGGAGACTGAAAGTAGTTCCGGCACAGAGTATTCTGTCACTCGAGTGAAATTACATTTCATGTTTTTAGATACATCACAGATGTAATTTATTGTCTTTATTTATATGTCCTTGCTGAACACAATCATTTTCGCTCCATGCTAAATGTTCATTCTTAGTTTATCGTTTGTTTAGTGGTCCACATCAACATAGGTTTTTGTGTCGTCGTTTCAACAACGAGCAAACTCAGCCAACCCATGTCAAGAAAGTAAAATTCCCTCAGAGACATAAGACGATGAGTTAAAAGAAGACTAAGTCATTCATCACATAAACTCGGAAACGTAGCTCGATGAGTATTACCTATATAGGCAGTGTCACAAAATTCGAAGTCACATGAAATCCAAGTTCATGAGACAACACATCCATAATAGTCATTCTACATTCCCAGATTTCTGCCCACCCGCCTACCTAGAGGACAGCAGCACAGGGTTTGGTGCCCAGTTCCCCCAGACAGCAATCGGAAACAACGTGGACAGCATTGAACTTTGTGGTAGGCGACGTCGCTTCGACTCTTTATCACGAAGCGTATTTTTATTGTGACGTACTTTGGCATATTTTGATTACTTACCATGCGATACACAGCATTTTCTTTACGAGTTATCTTCAATAATGTTCTTACCATAAACGAGATTTACAGATAACCAATTGTTCCAGATTGTCCTGTATAACGAGTTATGTTTGATGTGGTAATAAATTCAGTAAACAGAATTCCGGAAACGAGTGTTCTCTATTAGGTTTGGACGCAAGGGGTTTATGTATGTTCACTGAAAATAGATTGGCCACTCCAGCGTTTGAATAAAATAATGACACTGTATTTAGAATTTGAATTCCTTGACACGTACGAATGTCCCAACTGATGTCCTAGTGCTGTATAAAGTGATGTCCATTTGCCTCAGATGGCGTGGCTGTCGGCTATGCGAATTGCCAGGGCAACTACGAAACGGGCGCTTACTGGGAGAACTGGCAGATCGACACTGACTGTCACAGGTCCTCTGCTAGCACACTTCCGGTCACAGATTCTGATGACATTGTACGGAACCGGAAGCCCAACATCAGTGAACCGGATCCTTTCAGAAGACCGGGTTCTCATTTACCTCGTTTTCAGCTGATGCCTTCAAAGGATCTGGCACATTTGGACGAGGTGAGTATTCGGAGTTTAGAAAGCAAAAGCATTTTTTTTGCATCAGTCTAATTGTGCTTTGTTGCTCTATTCTTTGTCTGCATAGACAACCTTCTGCACAATGCTCAATGTTTCTGTTTTGGTTTAGTATTTTGAATCAATTACATTTATTGTGTAGATATATATTTGCAATTTTCAAGGAGATTCCAATGTATCTTTAGTGTGTAAAGCGTAGCTGGTACAACCTGTATGTCGTATTAAGTGAAATGTGCGTACTATAACTTGGATACTGGGACTTTGGATACTGACCCAAAATTGTTTAGATCATTTCGGAGGCACTTGGTGGTTCAAAGTTTTGTGGATATATTTTCAGCATTAATTTCAACAACAACATACATAATCATAATATTTCCTAGATTGAAATAGAAGATGGCAACGTCCGGGATGTCACAGACAAAATGGCGCAGATACTGGACAAAACGTCAGACCTAACCGATTCCGATATTGACACATGTGCCGAGGTCATTGGCCGTATAGTGAAGGTCACAGCACCGTCGGCTAGCCAGGTAACTCCCCCTTAATATTGCCGTGTTTTACCCTTCCATTAACTATGTAACTATATATATGTATGTGTCATTAGTCGAAGTTACACTTATGGAAATTGTCTGCTTCCGCGAAGGACGCATAAATGGCAATGATGCCGTCTAGGTAACTATATAACAACGCTGTTGTTTCAGATGGGTCACCAACTTCTTCACACAGTCAACAGGATCTTAGACGCTGACACTGCCGCCATTAGAAGTGCCCAACTGAAGTCTCGGGCTGCCACCAGGTATTTGCCAATGATCCACCCGATCCCATTAACTAAAATAATAGTTCATGTCATGAAATACATCATGTAGTGTTAAACCAGGGTGAAATACGAAACTGATAGATTCATGAAAAATCGTAATATTTATGTTGACTGCCCGAAAAACTTCACAGATGCAATAACTGGATTTTTTACACTAAATAAAGCTTACAAAATGGAATTTAGCGGATATGTATACATTCAAACTGTTAAAAAAGGAATGATCTGCTCAATATAATTAACGTGACCACTAAAATGAACCTCATTTCCACGCATATATCTAATTCGTCAGTCGTATTATGTCACATTTGGCATTTGATTGAAGTAATCTGTGTTTAAATGTAAGGTTTATGCAAAAACATGAACCATTCAGCATTCGTTGTTTCTGAAATCAGGATCGTTGAGAATCTCGAGAAGTTCAGCATGAAGACCGACATCGGAACCGCCAAGAACATGCGCCTGGTGACTCCTAATGTTGCCATGGATGTCTGGAACCTGGACGCCGGGATGGCTCCAGTAATCGGTCTTGGAGCCACTGTGGGAGGCAGCTGGAGCTCCCCTCTCACCAACCCCCGCATACTGACCATCCGAGACCGCTTGGACAGCAGTCTGGCCGAATTTGACGTGGCCATAGAGCTGCCACGGGAACTCGTCGTCAAGAACATGTACGGTAGGCGGCCGCTCGTCGTGACATGGCTTGAAATATATCTGCGCCTTAACCCGGATTCTTGCAAATAAAGACGTTCTTTACGGTCCCGACACATTGTAATATTTCTGTCAACCTTATCTTTATAACCTATATCTCCTGCTATTAGCTCACTGATCACTTAATTTCGTCTTACAGAAGTCCACTTTAGACAGATTCCACAGACTTTGTTAAAATTTCGTCAATTAAATAGTTTTCCCTACTCTTATTGTATTACTGTGTTACAGGCGAGAGTAACACAACCCGCCTCTCAATGCTCATCTACCGGAAAACGGGTCTCTTTACTCCTGTCGTCAACTCCAGTCTCGGCCTCGTCAACAGTGCTGTCATTTCCGCTACACTGGGAGGCAAGAAGATTGAAGGGCTTAACGACATGATTCGGATGGCTTTTAGACCTTTCGTTGTAAGTACATTGATATGGCAAACCTTGCATATAACGAATCATGAATGAAATGGCTGCTGTGCCAAAGTATTAGTTTAACCACAAAGAAGGGATCACACGCTGGAACACGGTTCGGAGTTGTTTCCCTTTTCAGCATCCCCTCTCAAATTCTATTCCGATATGGTACTTGCACTGTCAGCTTAATATCATTTCTTGGTGGATTTTAGTAAATCCTGCTGCCTGTACTGACACGCCGTAATAAAAAACAGAATGGTTGAATCCATCTTGCCCTCTTTTAAGTTTGAAATTGAGTACGTGAATCATTCAGTTAATTATTAACAGTGTCACGGGTATACGTGGAGAACACACGTAAAATCTAATGTAGAAGTGTAATATTAATATAATTCGCACGAAGCCTTGACATACGTAGTTCAAATTAAGGAAACGTAACATCTGTATAAACCGAAATCTTGATTTTCCTCATTGCATATATCGTCAATGTCTTGCAGGACACGAGGAACCACCTGAAGACGACGAAGTGTGCGTTCTGGGACTTCCTTGACAACCACGGTATGGGAGGATGGTCGACAGAAGGATGTTATTACAACGGGACGATGTTTGGACTGGACATCTGCATGTGTAACCATCTGACCAACTTCGCTGTGCTGCTGGTAGGATCGTACGGCCTCATCTTCGTTACATACGGCCAGAGTTACTGTTAGATACTGATTGTCACATGCTGTATGCATGTATATAGATTACTTCTTCCGATATTTTGTTTTTTTAGATGCCACAAGGGACCCGTAGGGTAGAATAGATCAACTGTTCCAATGACTGTAAACATGGTGACTTATTAGACTAATGGACGGTGTCCAGTGTTATTCAACCACAACTCCAGTACATATTCATAGCTGTCCAATACCGGCGTTCTGGTGAATATGTCGCTCTAATAGTAAGTTTAACGACAACTTTTAGCTTGATAAGACCTGTTTATCGTATGTTCGAATCCTAGTCTTTGGTCTGTTAGCTCCCGGTGCGTTTCGCTAAAGTAGTTAACAACCTCGACCTTTGATCTTTATTTCGTCCTTCATCTTAAACCTAATCTTGTAGAAACATTGTTCAAGGCAGTATTGAACCAACTCACTCACTGACTTTGCAATCATTTCCTCAGGACTTCTACGGACACAGCAAGCCTGTGGAGCCAGAACACGAACTGACGCTTAGCATCATCTCCCTGGTCGGCCTCAGCCTCTCCATCTTCGGCCTCGCCCTCACCATCATCACATTCATCTTCTTCAAGTCAGTAACGCTGGACTCTGTCCTTTGACTTTTCACCCAGGGGTGCAAATGATCCTGTAGTGTTGGGCGCCGCGAAGTGCTGTTCAAAGTTACATCTCTTTCTTTGGCCTTTCAAGTAGTTGCTTATCGTTGGTTCGAATATAATTTACTCTAGGTTCTTGGGAGGTACATAGAAGCTGGTATTCAAGTATAAAACATAATATTATGGATGTCAACTTCTTTTTTATTGTATACACAACGTTTCTGGGCTATTCTTTGCCCCTTCGTCAGGTGACACATTGTGTATACAATTAAAAAAGAAGTTGACATCCATAATATTTTGTCTTATACTAATTTGCTCTAATTACGATATTTTAGGGCAAAATATAAAAAAATGTAATAAACATCTATAACGTAACTCGTCGTGTATGGTTGTACAGGTCAAAGTGATACCTCCATGTATCATGTATCAATATCTACCTATGATTCATTCCATGAGATGACATACTTGATGATCTTTTAAAGATGTTAGCGCTATTGTCTGTCCAGGAAACTACGTCAAGGTCGCGCCCAGCTGACACTGTTCCACATGGCCGTAGCCCTGCTGTGTTCCAAGGTCGTCTTCCTCGTGGGCATCAAGCAGACCAACAACGAGTACTTCTGTCTGTCCGTGGCGGTTTTGCTGCACTACTTCATCCTGGTGTCGTTCCTGTGGATGCTGATAGAGGCCATCTTGCAGTACATGACCTTCGTCAAGATTCTTGGCACATATGTAACGCGTTATGCGCTCAAAACCGCCATTCCTGCATGGGGTAAGAATCAGAGTCCCCATAACCCTTAATTACTGACATCATTTTCAAATGTTTAGTATGTAAAGAAATGTATTATATATATATACTACCTATCAAAGGTTTAGACTCACTAGTGTTAATGTAGCCACTTACTCAGTCAACAGTTCTAAACTAGATTTTTGCAAAATATTCCATACTGTTTAAAGGTACTGTTTACACATGAACTGCTTTATTTAAAACAAATTCGTAACGTTGAAAAGATTATTGTCATGAGTTCAATAAATGATGAAACTCAGTGAAAATTAGCGAATTCTTAACAAAACTTTACACCAAAATGCAGCTGTTCACATGCACGATACTTGCACATGCTTTTCAGCAATTTGATGCATGATCCTCGTGCAATTCATCTGCATAAGGTTTGCAGTTAGAACCACATATATATACATAACACACAGTGAATGCTTTAAGTGAGTCTAAACTTTTGATTGGTAGTATATGTCTGATGTTGTTATTCATATATGAATATATATGAACCTTATCTTCTATACACCTGTCTTTCTATATCCAGGCCTGCCTCTGATACCGGTGATCTCAGTGCTCGCTATCGACTACAACATGTACAGAGGGCGACAGTCGTAGTAAGTTCCTTCAGGTTTTTACAAGACCATGGTCACATGGCAGCCGATTGGTGTTTGTTTCAACCAGCTAGAACCAATCGTCTCCATTTGTTAATGAGTCACAAGATTCGCTCCAGGATACAGGTCGGAATTGGTCGTCAGCATTACGTGCTTGCCATATGTAGTCTGGCTACCTGCGTTGTTCGACGCCCATGATGCCAATCACTGGATTGTCTGGTCCAGACTCGATTATATACAGACCGAGGTCATATAGCTGGAAGATGTCCCATCAAACTTGTATTATCAATACAACCTAGTGGCTGTCCCTGCTTGACTTAGTTTCACACTTGGCACTGGTTACAACATGTAGGCGTCAGGTGGAAAGGGCATCCAACAATTCTGACATTGTGTTTCCACTCTCAATACTCTGTTATCAACTTAGACAAAAACATACTAGAAACCCCCCAAAAATAAAAAAAGAGAAACCAACAAACTAACCAAAATACATGATATTTCCATTTAGATTGTTATATACTTTTGCATATTTTTTTTATAAAATATAATTATTTGGTTTTGTTTTCCTAAGTCTTAACACAACAATATTATTGAACAATTCATAATTCCTGATTTCCTATACGCCTTTACGCCTTTTTTAACACTAACATTGCTACAATGTAACTTTACCTCCTAGCTGCTGGATGGGGATGGAAGCCTTCTATTTCGCGTTTGCTATACCAGTCGGCGTCATCGTTGTCGTCAACATCGTCATGTTCATCATCATCCTCGTCAGCCTTGTACGACGACCCGACGGTCTTCGGAGCACCCAGTCAAAACAACGACGAGCCAAGATGCAGTTAAAGGCCGCTGTCACCATTTTCATACTGCTTGGTAGGTTTCCGCCTCATTTTCGTTACAAGGAACTCTTAAAAAAGTTACTTCGATGTAACAATCACATGTTACACAGTATATCGATGCTCATGATGTTGATCACTGGTCGTCTGGTTCAGACTCGATTATATATAGACTGCCGCCACATAGCTGGAATATTGCTGAGTGTGCTGTTAAACAAACAAATAAACACAAACATGTTGCACCGTGTGTTTGGTTGAAACTGGAAGGGTTTACAGAAACCAAATGGCTGCATCCATTGTTGACAATGACATACGCAATATGGCTTCGCGGCTTGATTTACGTGCATGTAGACAGTACGACGCTCGCCGAGGCAGACCAGGGTAGCTTAATGACTATTCGGTTCAATAAAGAAACTCAACCTGGATGTGCTCTTCCTGTTCAAACTCGTTAAAAAGTAAAACCTGCTGCCGTTTTAGCAAAATTAGAATTTTTTAACTTACCATAACTAATGCAAAAATACCACAAATTGTTTGTTTTAACTGTAATGCAATGAACCTGTAGAATTCGTAAGGAGCAGTGGTGTGATATATTTAAATTTGCGCTATATTTAGACAGAGTTCTAGAGGCTTCCACAGTGTTCTGACCTAAAGAATATTATCGAAAGATCTGCCTTAGTGTAGAATATTCTAGTATCTTATTCTTGTGCAAGATATTTTTATGGATTAAACTTCTTTTTTATTTCCCTCACAACGTTTCGGGACCATTCCAGGTCCCTTCATCAGTAAGCTGGTCCCCGGCTCCCTTTGCGCGTATACGTATATTGCGATATGCGAGACGGGGTCCAGCTTACCTTCATCAGGTAAACTGACAGTTGAGACTATGACGTGGTACAGTATAAGTAAAGTTGAAAACCTGAGGTGTCAATAACATAATGATGATAAATTCATTCTATTATCTAGCATGATAATGATGATAAAGTCATGCTAGATAATATCTAGCATGAATTTATCATCATTATGTGGTCCCGAAACGTTGTGAGGGAAATAGAAAAGAAGTTTAATCCATGAAAATATCTTGGACATCTACGTACAACTTCTAAATGCCACTAAAAGACATAATCTTATTCTTGTCTATATAGGGGTACCTGTATATTGCCTCTCATCTCCCATTACATCTCAGGTCACCACAAGACGAGCTTTTTGTGTGATGACCATACCCTGCCTACCATCAGTGTCTATATTGGTATAATCACTGCTCTTGTATTGTAGTACCTCTGAATATCTAATGTCACACACGTTTTACTGTCATGGTGATACCTCTGTATTGATTCGACCAGCTTAGTTAATTCTAGAATTCAATTGTTAATTACAACACTTTTGTTGGTTATTAGTTGTTTTCACTCATAGCTCTCTTACAGCCTCTTTTTCCAGTTTTACGTTTCACCAGTGCCATCAACAAATAAGAGTTTTCAGAATTTAGGAAATGGCAATATGTGGTTAATAACAAGGTTTCTTTGCCAGTGAGTGTACATGTATTGCCTATACTTCCAGGACTGACGTGGATCTTCGGGTTCCTGCAGATTGAGGATGCTCGGATCGTGTTTCAATACGTCTTCACCTTCCTCAGCTCGCTGCAGGGTTTCTTTATTTTCGTTATGCTGGTAGCAAGAAGGAAGCAGGTTCGCGATCAGTGGTACATGTTGTGTTGCAACAAGCAGGATAATCGTCGCGCTCCTAAACAGGTGTCTCCAACCAACAGCAACTCAACGTCGTCAAACGGCTCCGGGGGTAGTCTCTCCTTGCACAACAGCAGCACAAGAACTCTTCGCACCAACATAGATAGGGAGAGCTTTGACTCCGTGTACTACATACCAACACGGAGGATGCCAACAGCCTACAAGGCGCTGTAAGGAGTAGAGGACACACAAGAAAAGTTATTTACTATTATAGTAATTTGACAATATTGTTGCAAATATTTGGGCAAGTCATAGTGAAACTGTGCTATTCCTCTTTACAATTTTTAATTTCTAAATCATCACAATTACAAACAGCTATAAAATATGAAACCAGTAAGCGAACACCACTCGAAAAACGTTGCCCGACAGGAATCTATCCTCATGTCTTTCAGTGCCCGGCCAATGTAGTAGTTGCAACCGGGGACGTAGTTCATTTTGTTGTGCCGGCAGCAGTGTGCCGGGTATCTGTGACCCTAGCTTGTGGTGTATGTATAAACCCATGTTGTCTGTCTCAGAGTAAGGTGGTGGTATCCGATCTTAGTACACACCCCGACATCCAGGGAAACCAGAAATATTATATGTGAATATAATGGAGCATAACTCCAGGTCTTTGATTCGTCAGTGTGCATCGATTTCCATCCAAGATGATCACGTATCTCTCCATACATAAACTCTGGACACACTGGCGCCACTTCCTATGCCCTGTCCTTGTCGAAAAACGCGACGCTAAAACGTAACCGTAAAATCACATGGCACTGTTCTTTCATGACGTAAACCAGCGGCTAAAGCACCTCATGTCCCGCTCGTGGCTGGTTTAATGACTGGGTTCCGTCTCAGCTCAAACTGGCACAGCTGAAAGAATTATCACGTGCGACTACCTACAACATTTTGCGTAATGATTCACTTAAAATTTCGTTCATATATATACATTACAGTGCTATTTAAACACATCAGCATTAAGTTGGTATACATCATGACTGAATACTGTCAACTATATCTTAAGTAATATAACAGAAGGGGTATGTAAAATCAAACATTATCCCCGAATAATGGTAGTTGAAGGCATAAGCTCATTCTGATTGGTTTGTCGTATTTTCACAGAAAACCAAAATCGATAGGATGATGGGAATTCTTACAGGTTAGGAATGTGTCAGTGAAAACAGAGATAAGTCATGTGATTTCATCTCCGACACGAATAACTGATGTCCACCATAGTTGTCATGGAGATTGAATACACTGGATAATCGAGGCTGGACACTGGATAAACGAGGTTTCCCTGCTATACATACCAGTGATGGAAACTGTAAACTGAGTCTGAGTTTTAGTTTTACGCCGCTTTTAGCAA
>VKKT01002649.1:96252-113052 GCA_008038995.1 Haliotis laevigata | reverse complement strand
GGTAATGATGTCCTTGATTGATCAGACCATTGGACAGTGCTTCAAGACAAAATCAAAGCAGGGCCATCAAGGCAGACGTCATTGCAATTATGGAAATAGTCTCGTGCCTGAAGAACACCTTTTGTCCCACATGCCGAAGGGAAGATGCCAGTCAGAGTGCTAATGCCACAGGACACCGCACAGCAGAACTGTCCGTGATAGATGAAGATTAAATAGACCACCAACTCTCTGAGACCAGACAGACCACAGCTCAATCAAGGTCACCTCTGATTTGCCCGTTCACAACAGATGAAGTTGTAATGGTGGGCTATTGGGACGAGTCTCTGTACACAGTCAACAAAACGAATGAGTCCTGGACAGAGTCAAAATGTTCATCAGTGACATTTGGACAAAGCGATAGAGCTGTGGTCTCCTTGATTGGCTGGAAACGAGAAAAGAGTGAGTGAGAAAATTTAAAGTTCCATCAGGATTGTTTCACCACCAGGAAAGAAGTCTTGCTGTCAGAGAGAGACCATTTAAAATACCAGGGCATAGAAAGCTTGGATCAGTTTATGGAAAAATTAATAATTGTCTCCAGATTAACATTTTTAAAAATACATTCTATGTGGCAGATATTAATAAAATGTTGTTAATAGAATTAATCATTCAGCTCATTTTTCACCGAAAAGAAACTATGACTGAAAGTATATTCCTGAACAGAAATACATTTGCGTCCCTAGAAATATTCAACGGTGGGTCACTAAAACCATTGCTTGGGTCGAAAGACGTTAGTTGGTAAAAAGACTCAGACAAGACGCTTTTGTCAAGCTTGGCCAACATGTCTGCCCAATCAGCAACAAATAATAGCAGTAATCTCCGTCCTAGAGGACGCGGAATGGCAACGGAGACTCGCAGTCATGAAGCCCGAAATAATCATTAAGTCAGTTCAGTTTGAATTAATGGCACCAGAGAAGTTTTTAGAAAACCATCAAAGAAAACCATGCTTCACGCCAACCACTGAAAAGGAAATTTACGCATTTCAGCCAGTTTACAATACTTGGGAGATGGAGCATAATTTTGGTTCATTTTAAATGAAAATGTTTTGTGGGAATTCATGATACTGTTACGCTGACATCTGTATTAATATCACATCAAACAGATCAATCCATCAATTTTTACTTGTAGAGTTATATATTTTAAGAAAGTTGATCATTATTCACATACAAATTCGTCTTCATGACTAAGAAGTATTAAAAAATTGCAGATAATATCTGAGTATTATTTTGAACTGGGGGTAAACAGCTCCTAGCCTGGGGAGATAGGTAGACGTGTCGATAGAAAGGCTCTTCACATCAGAAACGTGGGTTTAAATCTCCATATGGGTATTATGGTTGAAGCCTATTACTGGTGTCTCGCTCTGTGACACATCGCTGGAAGTAACTCATATTGGATCAAAATCATACTGATGTCTGCATGGTCAAGCTGTTGAAAAGAAATCTATAACGCATCCTGTGAGATGGAAAGGTCTAGCAGTCTGCACAGTGCTGCAGTCATGGGTTTGGGCACCAACCTTTGAAAATATCAATTAACAGCCTTAATTTAAAAACAAAGCACCAAATACCTCTTGACACATTTATTTAGCTAATCCACGGACTCTAAATTACAAGAATAATTTATATTAAAGATGATGATGATGATGATGATGATGATGATGATGATGATGATGATGATGATGATGATGATGATGATGGGATATTTATATAGCGCACATATCCATGCAACAAGTGCACTCTCAAGGTGCTTGAAAAATTACAAATTGGCAATGAGTATGTACCAGTCTGTGGAGTCATCTCACAGATGACATCCTAACCTTGTCAGCTTGTTGACGAGGTTAACCTCTTTGGTCATGTGGACAAGGCATCCGACTTTGGATCAGAGAGTCAATGGTTCGAATCCCAGCAAAGGACTTTTATGGCCTCCTACAAAAGGCTTCCACTTGATCAAATCAAGAGATTGTTTTAAGTGTGGTATTTCTGGGTGTTTTTATGAACTTCATCCCAAGTTGAAATATTTGCATGACTCTCAGATAAGGGCTTGAGTTGAACAATGGATTTACTGAGGTTGAGATTAAACTTATCTGTACTCTGTGAGCAAAATTTACCATTCTGCAATTACCCGCCTCCTAATCAATAATGAACCTAATCACTTCTCGTAGTCCTGATCAATCATGGAGTGATGGAGAAGCTCATTAAACTCTATAATACATACAATCAAGACCATATGCCCGGTGGAAGTCGAGCAGACGTCAGTTCAAATTGCACAAATGGCAAAATAAATATTGAATGTGGCTATTCATTTTAAAGAGAAAGTATTTTCCTTTCATTTTCATACATTTCCATCAAATTGTCATTAACTTTTCAAAAAAAATATGATCAGGTGTTTGGGCTTGAAACCAAACCCAATAAACCCTATAATAGACATAATGATAATACACTTTTGCACTGTTATTACCATGACACAGAGATGGCTGTTATCAATATAACTACCATGAACATTAAACTTCAAAAACCTTCATTTGAGTGATTAAATAGTTTGATTTTACATTACATTTAAAATGTAAATAGAATGAATGACAATTGTGAAATAGGCAATGAGGAGCACTTAATAATCTGAATATAGTTAACTACTTTTCTAATGAACAGGGTTATAGCAAACTGGCAGATATAACATTTTGGGGTCCCATACACTTGTGGTATATTTTAGTTGAAATGCTAATAATGAACTATGTTAGGCCAGACCAATTTTGTTTCTTGTTCTACGGATATTTATCCTAAAAAAAACTAAAGGCAGGAGGACAAAACAAAAAAGAATCACCAGTCAAAGTATTAATCCTTTTAAATACTAAAATTATTTTACTTTTGGCAATTTATATTATGTGCATATGGGGCAAAATTCAATCTAAAAAAAATTTCTTGTAAGTTTACATTTTTGGCCAATATAAACATTTGGATTTTATTTTTTGATTGGGAAAATTCATTTTTACTTTTTTTATTATTCTTGAAAAAATATGACCAGCAGATCCATAAAACAAGAAATATAATTGGTCTGGCCTTATGATGAATTAATATCAGCGATCCCTTTGAGTTTTTTACAACCATACTTTACTGTATATGAAATATTCTACAAGATATCTCTGCAGATTTATCAATAACAACAACAAAGCTGTTTAATATTAAAAGAAGTATTACTCTTGAAATGGATACTAAACTTGTCTGATACAAATGTGATTAACCAATAAAAAATTGATTAGTCTACACTTCTTCTGATGATCCAAAACAAATTTATGTAAATATATATTTATTAGTCATTAGTTGTGAGGAAACATGTTTTTCACTTTTCATTATTTATACCTGGTGCTGATATTAAATTAATTTGTTAAAAATAGTCTAATTATTGGTGCAACACTGAACAATAATCATCAACAGCCTGAGTGAGAATAGTTTCATACCGTACAGGTCTATAATTTCCGGAATGTAAATAGAATCCCAAGGCATGTCATTCAATGGTAATATGTAAATATTATTGGAAATTGTAGACCTTGATTTGCAATAATACTCAATGCATATTTATGCTGTGCAATATCCAAGCTGTAATGGATATTGACAGCACTACAATAATACTGCAGTATTATATTGGAAATTATACACCAGGATTTGTAAGCAGATATTTCCTCTTGAATTATTCTCAGCTACTCATGTGTAATTTAGCCTGCTACCAGTATTTCATACAAACAATGCATGTTCTCATGCATATGCTTCCCTGTAAGCTCCATAACATCTAAATATGAGCGAACTCTTACAAACTGATAATGTACATTATATTGTCATGACAGGGTTTTAGTTGATGAGATTCTTGGGGAGAATTGGTTCTCTTTAACACATGCTTGAAAGATCTGGTTATAAAGGGTATTGGGTGAACAAAATGCCTGATCGTGTATTTCTGTACCGTCAGAGCATGGATCACTATTTTAGTGTTGTCTGCCATTGACATTGACCATCATGCAGCTGAAAAATTGCATAAGGCCAGACCAATTTTATTTCTTGTTTTACAGATTTTTGTCCTCCACAAATATAAAGGCAGGGGGGAAAAAAATAAAAAATAAACATCATCAGTCAAAGTAATATTCCTTTTAAATACTAAAAGTATTTTATTTTTGGCAATTTATGAAGTTTATATGGGGSAAAAACAATCAAAAATCTTTTTTTTTGTAAGTTACATTTTTTGCCAATAAAAACCTGAGGATTTTATTGTTTGAGTGGGGAAAATTAATTTGTATTTTTTTTCTTATTCTTGAAAAATACAACCAGCGGATCCGTAAAACAAGAAATAAAATTGGTCTGGCCTAAACATTTATTAACTATAACTTGTGTAAAGGCGGCCATCTTGTATTTTGATCAATAATAATTGTAAGTTACAAACCTACAAAGCCTACCCCATTCTTGTACTATAACTGAGGATTTTTTAGTACTTTCCCAATGAATCGGTTTAACCGATACACCTTATGAGACAAAGCAGGACTTGTGATCCACTTTCCAACCACAATCAGACGGAGGGTAGGATTTGAAACTTAGTGCCCTTAAAAGGCAAACGAGGAAAATTCTGGCTATTGAATGCATGATTGTTTTCTTAGAATATTAAGTTTACCACTGGATATCGGTCAAATACAAGTCGCTGTTAACAAAACCATTATATTCATCAAAACATGGAAAAGTTCTAATGCAAATTGAATATTTATACTGCCTGTTGCGGTAGAGTTGGGACTGAATCACCGACCAATGAACAGGTCTCGATAAATCGCCCTTTAACCACCTTATTCATCAAGGGGGGAAATTAAGCCTGACAAAATGAAAATAAAACCAGAATTGTTAAAAAACAAGCCATACTTAATCTTTCTTTGACGAATAATGCATGTTAACGAACCTGACATTCGGCCAAACTGTTTTGTAAATTATCAAAACAGTTCTGACCACAAGCGCCGCCATCTACAAAGTCAGACCAATTCCTTATGTGATCGGGATTTGATCTTGCACAGCACTAAATATGACAGATATGGAGGACAACATGAGCAGACATTAGGGCCAGACAGCTATCGTGAAGAAGAAACAAGGTCAGTGCAATAATTTCTCCCTTGAGGGAGGGGTCATTTAAAGGGAATGGCCCAAATAGCAGAGAATCTTGGTTAATTTTCCAGCTCGCAGTGACACAAATGCTGGTTGGGAGGGCTTTATATTCATTGTCTTGGATACAGATCCCAGATGGTAAGTCGATTGTCTCCAGGAAGCAATTGGTCTTGTGAAGCGTATGATCAACTGAGGTAACTTGCGGAAACCATCTGCATTTTTCTTGCGACTACATCTATCACTGGCACGGATGCTATAATAAAGCTGATGTTTGACAATGAAATTATATGTTAAAGGGCTACCTTCGACACAAGTTCATGAGATCTAGAATTCAGGTATTTGGATGAACAATTGACTTGCCCTTGCATGTGTTTCTGATGGGTGCCCCATGCAGGGCAGTATATACTCTCACATTTTCACTATTTGATAGAGATTCATGACCACATGCTTCTAAAAAGTTGGAACTGTACAATGGGCACAACTTTCAACAAATGAATATGAAAAGCGGTGTGAAACTAAACTCACTCACTCTATAGTTGTTGAAGTCTCTGTGGTCGAGTGGGTTAGGTTGCTGTCATTGCTGGCAATTTGGTTCCTCACTTCAGTGAGTGAGTGCATTGGATTTTACACCGCTTAGCAATATTCCAGCAATACAATGGCAGGGGACATCAGAAAAGAGCTTCACACATTGTACCCATGTGGGGAATTGAACCCAGACCTTTGGTGTGACAAGCGAACACTTTAACCACTAGGCTACCCACCGCCTCCTCCTTACTCTAAGAGTCTGGGTTCAATTCCCCACCAGGACTCCACCAGTATTAGAAGAATGTTGCTGAGGAAGTTTAATCCAAAATATACATTGCTACAGAGGTGCAGTAATCATACACCCAACCTTAAACCTCCTTTTACCTCACCTCAAGTCAGACCTCAAAGCCGAGTTGTGAGGCGTTCAATCTTATCTCCACGTCTGGGAACATTTCCTTACGTTCTATATTCCTATCATGCTGTTCTCAATTTGCTAAAAGATAAGACTGGCTCCTGCCAAGGAAACTGTTTACATCTAAAAAACAGAATCGTAGTCCATTCATGCACAAGCATGCAACACAGTTAAAACCACATGCCTCGCTTTACTAAGTATCTGCCGATAATCTAGAGTAATATATAAAGTGTTACAAGTGTTGAAAAACTGCTAGATATCATATTTATGCTCCAAACTCACATACCAACAGGTCTATTCAGCTTTCAACAGGTGTTTCCCAGGCATGACAGCACGATAGGTCTCACTTCCCCGTTACTCACTGTACATTCATTCAATGGAGACACAGTATTTACATGCATCGAAAATAATAAATGAAAGGATCTAGATTAAATCTGAAATGCCGAGAGAAAGATCCATTTATTCGTTCTGGAGAAGGTTAATCAAAGGTGACATTGCAATGTGTATCTTTAAATTTTTATTTTGATGCTGCTTGCTTGGTTGGCCATGTTTCCGCACTAGGTGAATGTTAGATTATATCTGTATGACTGGCATTCATCTTACTGAAGATAATATTCTCAACAGGATAGAATATCTTGATCATTCACCAAACAGAAATACCATTCTGTACAACAGTAATTTTCAGCTTCTAGGAATCAGCAGTTAAAATTAGCATTAAGCTATGCTGCACATGTATTTGGATTGATAACAATGTCTCAAGCCACAAGGAGAGTGGCAACGATGAATCAAGTATTATTTTGGATCAGGGCTCACTTTCACAGTGGTACGATGATCGTAACTCTGCTCTAACAGAGACTTAAGACGGTCTTAGCGCTAAGAGCACTTTGTGTAAGTGGGCCCATGGGATATTGTTAAGATGAAATTGCATCACAATGCTTTGTATTCCATTGTGATGTCATAATGACATCAAATGACATCACTAATCTTTCTGGTACTGATGAAAAGAAAAATGTTTTAGATTTCTTGATGGCAATTGTTCCTAATTTGAAAGTAGCTTCATTCTACCACTGTCTCTTTGTATAAATCACAGCTAAAGACATACTTGTTTGATCAGGACTTCAAGTTCCAGCAAGGAATTCTCTGCTAGTGCAGAGCCTGAACACAGTCAGTTGTTGCACTTTTTAAACTCAAAACATTGGTTTTAACTGTTGACAAAGAGAAAAAGATGCCAGAACTGATGTTAAATAGATTTTCACATTTGTGTCTTCAAAGCTCAAACATATTGAGATTCTTTGATGAAAGTAAAAACGGTCTCAGAAACATTTGGGTATTTGCATCTTCTATCAACTTGTCTTGATACAATTGATCTCAGGAGACGTGGAGATATTCTGAGTTAAGGTCTTTGGTTCTGTTTAAGCTGGTTTGAACATCATTACTTATTAATACTATTTCAGCCATTAAACAGAATGTCTGCTTGCTGAATAAGACATGCATAAAGTGTCACTTATCTTCTCTTAGTGTGCATACGTGCTTGTGTGCTTGTGTGCTTGCGAGCTTGCGTGTTGTTTAACGTCACATCACGCCGCACTCAGCAATATTCCAGCTATATGGCAGCTGTCTGTAAATAATTGCGTCTGGACCAGACATTCCAGTGATCAACATCATTAGCATTGATCTAAGCAATTGTGATACGTTGACATGTTTCAGCAAGCCTGACCACCAAATCCTGTTATCGCCTTTAACGACAAACATGGGTTCTTGAAGACCAATTCTAACCTGGATCTTCACAGGTCTTAAACAGATCTAGGGTTACAAATCTGTTAAAGCCTGAGCAATGGGCGGTGCAAACCGATAATCCCAATCAGACAAATTTGGGATTCAAACCCAGACTAATAGACACAACTGACTGCAGCACCACTGCACAAGTCATGACACCAGGTGTTTATTACATGTGGAACAAGTCCGATCTTCTCGAAAAACCTGCCTCAATAAACACTGAAATAAACCCTCCTAAGTCCATTTGATAGAAAGCAGACGTGGAAACAAGCCAGTCTCAGCCCCTATGGCCGCTAAAGCTGTATTAAAGAACAAGGTCTGCATCAGAATTCTTCATTAGCATCCATGGCTTACAATGATCCCGGCCAGATGTTCCCTCGGCAAGTTTCACACTCAAATGCATCAAGACCATCAACCATTTCCATAGGTCCCCAAAAGTGCCCATCCATTTATTGCCTGATAAACCCTGGCTTCGTCTCTGTGTAACCTTTGTGTTTCACCATACAACTTAATCACGTCTTGATAGAATTAAACCTCTAAATGAACTTCCTGTGCAGGAAAATGGCTACTTTCTGCGTTCAACCTGACTCCAATGAAAGCTGGGGTCTGCTGGTCTGTGATCTACGGCGCCACAATGGACAGTGATGAACTGAGTTATGGTGGCAATGGGTAGGAGTCCAGTACCTACTGTGTATGGCTTTCATCTCACTGCTAATCAGCAGTCATGTCATCCTAGACTTCTTGGCCCTATCCTTTTTTTTTATTAAATGAAATGGAATTTCATAAAAACCTGGGGCCATGGGTAGCCTTGTGGTTAAGGCCTTTACTCTTCACGCCGAAGGCCTGGATTTAATTCCCACAAGGGGAAAATGTATTAAGCCCATTTCTGGTGTCCCCATCGTGATATTACTGGAATATTGCTAAAAGCGGTATAAAATCCAATTCACTCACTCACAATTAAAGCCTAGACTTTTTCTAGACTTACACAAGTCTCTAGGTTAATAATTATTAGTCTAAATTAGATTTCTAAAAATTATGAATAAAGAACACATTGTCCCTCAAACAGACTGGCGTTCTTAGTCCGCTTATCTTGACTTGCATCTTTAAAGGATAGAAATACTATATATCCATTGGCATGTGTGCATGAGCGACTGAGCAAGTGAGTGAGGTTTCACACTACTTTTAGCAATATTCCAGCAGTATCACAGCGGGGAACACCAAAAATATGCTTCCCACATTGTACCCAATCAAACAAATCATCAAATTTGTTAAAAACAGACTACAATGACTTCATGGCAAGTAACATCTAAAATGGAGTGCGTACAGAAGAGACTCCATCACAATATAAACATGGCCGAAGGCAACCTGGCCAAAAGCAAATCTGACTTTACCCTGTAACATACAAACATTACAAGTGTGAACTAGTTTCAACGCAAGTATTACAACAAGTCAAAACTATTTGTAACACAACTACTGCCGCTTCCTGTATCCTGAATATATCATTTCCCATGGCAGCCAAACTCAGACTGATTGCTACACATCTGCAGCAAAATCGGTACAAGTTGGACACAATGTCTCATCTTCAAAACAATTTATGAATCCTCTCTCATGCAAATTGGCAACACGTACCTACAAAATGTACGCATATTCCTCCATCTTTTCTCCAGTGGCTATCCACACTTCACTAAGGTGTTATCTAACTTTATAATACACAAACACGAGCCTGGCCTGATTATTAAGTATCTCCCATTGGGCCGAAGCTGCACACGGAATATGCGAGTTATGTAAAATTGGTTTCCCTACCTGGTTTATCTCAACGCTAACTTGATTGTATTTAATGACCAGAGATTGATAAATGCTGGCAATCTTGGCCAAATCATCTGTTTCCTTTCCAGACAGAGTTATCTCCCTTCCCCCTTCATGAAAACACTTGACTAGAGTTACCACTTCCTTTACATTGTGGGTGAGGGTCCTCAAGCTATCATTAATTATATCATGAAGCCATGTTATGATTTGTGACCTCTGTTCAGTCTGTTGCCTTTTCATTCATTCATTCATGAAATTTATGAAAACATGCACATACTGAAGAATAAAGACAATTATTATGGATATACAACTTCTTTTATTCTGTGGAGGCGACGTTTCGACATAGGTTCTAATGTCGTTGTCAAGCAAGTGATGCACATACTGACAAAAAATAAAACATCTGTCTCTCTTTTGAATATTCACAGGTTATCAGCAACCACACATTGTATTGTTATACACACGTCTATAACACCTTACTGCTTCATGATATCACAGGTTATCAGCAGCCACACATTGTATTGTTATACACACGTCTATAACACCTTACTGCTACATGATATCACAGGTTATCAGCAACCACACATTGTATTGTTATACACACGTCTATAACACCTTACTGCTACGTGATATCACAGGCAATCAGTATCCATACATTACAGTGTTGAAATAGACACACGTCTATAACACCTTCCTGCTATGTGATATCACAGGCAATCAGTATCCACACATTACAGTGTTGAAATAGACACACGTCTATAACACCTTACTGCTACACTGTGTGATATCACTGTTAATCAACATCTTACTGCTATACTAGCTTCACTATGGGATATCACAGGCAATCAATATCAGCTGCCATACATTGCCCGATGAAATATACACATATTTATCATTATTGGCTTTTAACCAGCATTAGAACACACACACACTGGGAGCTCTTAGTAAGCCTTTGTAAACCCTGTTTGCTGATGTGTGAAATATTGTAAGAGACATTATCTCCTGTTAGGAGTGTCTACAGATCTTAATTCCCCTATATCGGATTCAGAGTCTGATGCAACCGAGATGTTCGCCCATCATTGTCGAGTCGGCAATATCCATCACTCATTAGACTCACTGAAAACTGAAGTATGTTTCTAAATTATTGATGCCACTGAAATTTTTCAAATTAATTATTTCAAACATCTACTTGATAATAGCAACAATTTAAATGATACACAGGCTTATAAATTTAGTGAGAATTTATAAACACTGATTGAATATGGCGTATGACTCATCATGAGTTTTGAAGCTATTTGCAGTGATTTTGAGATGCCAGTTTTGCAATTTCATTAGAATGAATGAGTAAGTGAATATGGTTTTATGCCGCTTTTAGCAATATTCCATCAATATCACTGCAGGGAACACCAGAAATGGGCTTCACACATTGTACTCAAGTGGGGCATAGAACCCGGGTCTTTGGCGTGACGAGCGAACACTTTCACCACTAGGCTACCGTCCGCCCCTCATTAGAATGAAGTATTTTAGAGATCATACATATCATTTACCGACTTAAATGTACATAATCTCCAGCTTTCTTTGTTCAACACTGAAAGCTAGAGTGAGTGAGTGAGTATGGTTTGACGCCGCTTTTAGCAATATTCCAGCAACATCACGGTAGGGTACACCAGAAATGGGCTTCACACACTGTACCCATGTGGGGATTCGAACCCAGGTCTTCAGCATGATGAGCGAACTCTTTAACCATAAGGCTACCCCAACACCCCCGGAAAGCTCGAAAGCCCATATAAGGATCAACCAAGTGAGTGTGACTAATGAAGGTCAGGACGCTGAAATATCTTTAATATAATATACTTATTTCAGAATTAAAATTATCATTTGTTTATTTCAATCTTCTGGTAAACTGGCCCTAAATGTTTCCTGTATGTTCGTATGAATGTCTACAAAATGGCCTCTGTTCCATAATGGAATGTTTTCGCAATAAATACATCTAATCTTACCTTATGTTTAGTTACATATCTATTTGAATTCTACG
The DNA here is from genome assembly GCA_008038995.1 of Haliotis laevigata. Taxonomy (NCBI): domain Eukaryota; kingdom Metazoa; phylum Mollusca; class Gastropoda; order Lepetellida; family Haliotidae; genus Haliotis; species Haliotis laevigata. The sequence continues at coordinate 101,342 of VKKT01002649.1, read as the reverse complement.
GAAATGTACACAAAACAAGATTTTTAAAATTTAAATGAGAACACTTAAATTGTTCAAACCTCAGTACCTGTTGATGATGCCACTTGCCTACACTTACGATAAGTGAGTTTGTTGTAAAGCCACGTGAAGCGATATTCCAACCACAGAATAACGGGGAAACACAAGAAAAGGGGATTTACATATTGTAACACATTCAGAAAACCGGACTTAAGCGTGTAATGTTAAAGCTTAACCCCAAGGCTAGTCTGTCATACAGACCCTGAAACAACTATATCCAAGAAAGCCAATGCAAGTCTAGAATGTGGCAAGTCTAGATTTACACACTTTCATGGTCTCTGAAAATGAAGAAAGTCTCTAGGATCCTTTTCATTACAGTGGAAGGTGTCTAAACCGGCACTCGTCGGSACTGAAGAAATAATCCGGTTTAGACAGCGGGCCAGATTGTAGAGCTGACACGGTTATCTCCAACTAGAAGTGAACCAGTTTTGTCACTCTCATATGCATTGCTGTATCACAATAAAACATGTCAACTCACTAGTTCCATGTACAACTATATCCATGCTGAACTAATATTAAATTGTCTTTATCGGCCACAATGTAATCAACGCAGGATTAATTGATGGGACTGACTAACTCAGTTTGGTTTTATGCCGCTTTTAGCAATATTCCAGCAACATCACTTCGGGGGACACCAGAAATGGGCTTCACACATTGTACCCATGTTGGGATTCGAACCCGGGTCTTCGGCGTGACGAGCCAAACGCTTTAACCACTAGGCTACCCCACCGCCCCTTAATTGATGAGAATACACAAGCCAGATTGCAGAGCTTTTAAATGATGATAAATGTACTAGCCACGGACGGGACTAAAATTTTATGCCGGTGTTGACAACTTGCCGAATTTGGACAGCTGCCGGTTTTGACAGATTCCACTGTATATTTTATGATTATTTCACATGAACAGTATTTCTTTTGTAAAATATGTTCATTTCAGAGACTAGATGATAGTCCACCCCTTGGCTACTACATCATCGTTTAACTATGAAACGGCTCAATTAGGACCTAGCAACACAATCATGTGGAGAGATAAACCCTGAATAATCTCCGCCTGCCCTGCAGTGATACAGAGCTACTGCCACACGGTACAAGACGCCCTGCCACGTATGTCAGATCATTCAGCTGTAAATATTAGGGCTGCATCGTATTGACTATGAGGCCAATATGATAACTGTCATGAATATTAGGTGACGATTACGCATATTGAGTGAAAAATGCACAAACCAGCATGCGAAATAGCTTCCAAACTTTGCTATCCAGTTGGGCTAGCTTTGCCTGATAGTTACTAGCCCATAAAATAATTCACTAGCCTGAAATTTGAATGTAGAAACTAAGCAAAAGATGACAAAAAAGGTAAAATATCATGAAAATAAGAAAAGATATGTCTGAATTGCTGAAATATATTCAAAAATGATCCCATGAAATTTCACATGTCAGTCAGGCCTGGCTGTGTAGATTTACTGGCCTTACTGGATTTTTACTAGCCACGGGCTAGCAGGCCCGTGTCTTTTTCGTATCCTGGCACTAACAAGTCAGCAATTTATGTGTTATTCAGTACATTCAGTAACATAAAAAATGTTTATTTAAAGTTTTGACATCATTGACGGTTAATTTATCACGACAATAACCAGTGACCACAGTACTAATTGAAAATATAAGAGTGTTGGCTATTATCCCCCCTGGACTGGATACATTCCATTTTGCATATCTTGTGATAAATATCACCCAAACTCAAGTAGAAACACTCCTTTTAAAAATTCATGAATAATTGATTTTAGTGATCATGAATAATGAACAGAGTTAATGAAATGATAAGGTCCGATTCACCGAATATGCGAGTAAATCAAAAGAGCCTCAGTAAATATGTGTCTAAATAATACAATCCCCAGCAAAAACAACTTAGAACTTAAAAGGTAAATAATCTTGTCTAGTGATGTTTAATTGCAAATTTGACGTCCCTACTGACAAAGTCGTCTTCTGTTATTTGTTCACGTGAAGTGATACGATGTTGTTTTCTTACCCCTGAAAAAAAGTTTGATGAAAGCATAACCCATGGATAAGACGAACCCCTTCTACAGACTGCTTTTTTGGTCCTCAAAATTCGGCTTATAGACGGTCATATATGGTATGTGCCTTCAGTCCATGAACATTAGACGCATGTCATTCATATAGTCCTGATTTAGCTTAAATACTGCCCATGTGACTTCAAATATCAACTCACTCATTCATATGGTAAACATATATATACTATTTAACGACTTCTAAATTACAATAATTTCAACCTGCAACCATAGCAACAAGTTTTTAAAAAGTGAGAATCATTATATTAATAATTCACCTACCATCAGCAACTGAAAACCTTTTCGAAATGAAATGTGAAAAGTAGTTTTGTATTGACTGACACTTCGCCTCTAATGTTGCCATCATTTGTAGACAGCTGGTTTTACAATATTGAGATCTTGGTTAAAGTCAGACTGTCATCTTGCTTTAACTACTTTCAAAAACACAAAACAAATTTTCTGAATATCGGAATCAGCAGTCATTTTTCTGTATTTTTCATTTTTGATGATTGTTTTATTAAATAGTGTTAAATGGTAAGTTTTTTTAGTTGCATACATGTTCTGACCCCACTTGTCCTTAACTCACCCCATCCCATTAACACTGCCCCCTACCTGCCTCCTCCAAACCCCTCCCCTATAACAAATGTAAAAGTATAGACACTACACTACAAAGTGAGTGAGTGAGTGAGAGTGGTTTTATGCCACTTTTAGCAATATTCCATGGCGGGGAACACCAGAAATGGGCTTCACACATTGTACTCATTTGGGGAATCGAACCCGGGTCTTTGGCATGAAGAGCAAACGCTTTAACCACTAGGCTACCCCACCGCTCCAAGATACCAAAGTGACACTGACAGTGATGATAAGAATGATAATGATTACGCTGTAGCTGAAACCAAGGTTGCTGCTGCTGCTGCTGCTGCTGCTGATGATGATGATGATGGTAATGCTGATACTTATAATACCAAACACTACTTGTGACGACAACAATAATTACAACATCCCCCCTCTGTGGAAAATGATTTCCACACATCCCACTTCCTGGTACCCATTATACAACTGGAGGGGTAGCCTTGTGGTTAAAGCATTCACTCGCCACACAGAAGAACCGGGTTTGATTCCCCACATGGGTACACTGTGTGAAGCCCATGTCTGGTGTCCCCCACCGCGATATTGCGGAAATAACTTGTTTTGAACTGTATATAAAAAAACACAGCCATAAATTTGGTCATTTTTTACTTTCTTCATTGATTTTGGCAAGAATTGTTCCACACGGCATGCCAGTCTTGTTCATACCGTGTTGCGACAGCTTGATTTAATATGAAAGATGAGCAAACATAGGATCATTCTTAAACATAATTAAATCTCTGGCTGACATTTATGATGAAATATTAGCATGAGCTCAATTAATCATAAATAGACAACCTGAACGTTGACCCCAAAATTTACGAAAAAAAATGAAATTGACAAGAAGACTTATCCTTCACATTTATCACGAGGGGAAAAAGAAGCATTTAGCTAAAAATGACAAACCTACAATGCTCTTTACACGAAGCTGACACAATTTAATGTTTATAGTGGAACAGGATAGTTAGTTCATGGGCTTCCCTGTTGGGTTCCGACATAATGCCTCTAGAATATTTCAGGGATGAACGGTTTAATTTCCTGGGGAGTTTGGGGGTTTGGTAGAAGGGTTTGAGAGAGAATACCATACTGTCACTTCTTTAAGCCATTTAACTATATTTTTTGCATGATGAAATTCAAAAAATGTTAAAACATATTTTTAATGACATGCAGTGAATACTCTTGGGAAAAATGGTTTGGCAATTAATTATTTTTTCAATAAAATTCATGCCTTATGTCTTGAAAATCTGTACATAAATATGATGATAAAACTCAGTACTACGTTAAACCTCAATATTTAAAACACAAATGGTCTCCTGAATTCTTAGGTAACAAAGTTGATAATAGCTTTTAGTTGCCAACCTGAAAATTATTTTTCAATGAAATTAACTATTTATGTTCTGAAAATGTCTACATGATTATGATGAAAGAACTGTGTACTATGTTTAGGTTTGAATTTTTTTTTTTAAAATGGTCTCCTGAATTCTCAGGTAACAAAGTTCAGAATAGTTTTTACTTTGGAATTAGGATCATCAATCTTGTCATGGTGGTTTGAAAAGAAATGACAAACCAGTCTGACTTTTTGAGAAAAAAATACCACCTGGTGATATTTTCACAAAAATATAAACCGACATTTTTCTTTATATATGCCCAAAACAAGAAAGCTTAAGACGAATCAAACTTGCATCAAAGATCTATTCCATTTCAAAGTGTCGGATGAGTCATCTAATAAGAACATCCCCCAAAGACAATGTGACAGCTAAACCCCGAAACAAACGTGGTTGAAATTGACACGACAGGCGTACATTGCATCACTATAGACGTTCCTGTAGCCTTGTGACACAGAAGGAAATCCACACTTTGAGATATGCTCTACAGGTCATGTGACCGACCGTGTGGATCACCGTTGTAGGTGATGTAGAGGGTTAGGACAGAGAGGATGTTGCCCCGAGGAGGATGAAACGGGTTCTGATGGATGAAGGGGGTTGATGTCACATCATGGTTTGTGTCTAAGCTGGTGTTTTTTAAAAGAGATTTCAGATGAAAGAGAAAATGCGAAACATGTCAGCTGTTTGTGGGTTGGTGGTTACGTGTAATGTACAAGTACATTGTACTTCTAACGACACACCGGTGGTTCTGTGGGTATTCAAGAGGGTTTTGTCCTTTTATAATTATTTGATGTGTCTGGATTTTATCTAATGATACACATGGGGCATGGAGTGATAGAAGTGGAAAGGATGAAAAAATAGTGATCAAATGACAGAAGAGAGAAATAAATATGAATTGAAAGAGATAGTCAAAGATTGGTTGGTTTGTTGTTTAATGCCACACTCAGCAATATTCCAGCTAT
>VKKT01002648.1:105477-119460 GCA_008038995.1 Haliotis laevigata | reverse complement strand
ATGTACATGCAATTTTTTGAAGAATTTTAGTCTCTCATAATTCCGTATGGAATGGCCCTAATGTAAATATATGTTTAATTAGTTTGTATATATGTATAACAGGGGTGAGACTAAATAATCTGTCCGTCTGTCTGCTAGAGTGACGAAAAAAACATGAAGGGTTCAAAAACAAAAGAACATAGGCGCATCGTATACACGGAGAACTTTACTACGTTGGGTGTTACATGAGCTGTATGAAAACAGTACTGTGAAACATTTTTTATGTTCTTCCATAGCACACAGATGTGTGAAAATTTAATAAATTCAAAAACTTTAAGAATGTTTTGTAATATGCATTTGTTCACAATCCGAGAAATATTTAATGTTGTGAACAAGCGATCATGTGTTGTGAATTGTGTTGGCATGACCTGGTTATGGGAATTATCATGTATTATGTAATTAGCATTAATTTTGTATTCTGAAACCAAGAAGGATATCCTATGCGGATGATATAACACGTTGTTTCGAAAGTACACCAGTATGGCTTATAAATATATTATGAATAATGACGTGATGTTATCTCATGAGATGACAAAATTTGCATTTAATTCCTGCCTGCACCTTTCAGTAAATTCCCGTTCATTTGATAAGAGAAACATTTTATAAGCTAGAATCGCCAAACATCCTTCATAGGAGAGGTTTATGAATATCAGAAATCATTGTTGAGTATTTTGTTTATGGATTACTACAGTTCCGGTAACCTGATCGCAAGACTATACATGTTTAGAAAATATCCTCACAAGTCCTTCATCTCCGACAATACACACTGTAAAAGGATTGTGAATGTAAAGTTGTCCAAGGTCCAGGGGAATTACATAGTCTGTATACAGATGCAAAGACAATGTGCTGCCAGTTCGAAAACACATATGAACGCACTTCTTATAATTATGGAAACGGTTTTGTCTCTAATATACTCTTCCATAAAAGAAACGCATAAGCCATTTTTAGACGAATTTATTGAGCATTCTTTTCCAACTTATTATTACTCACATCCTTCTTCCTTTTTATTTCCGTACACTTAACACAGCCGCTTGACAAATAGTGCATTGACTCAAAAGTAATATTTCATATAGCAGATACTTTTCAAGGGGTTGATCAAAGCTGCTTATGACTAAAATGTGCAGGCCGCAGCAAATTGCCATGTAACTTGTGGACCATCTTTGCTGTGATTCTCAGATTTATTTCATAATAAGTAACACAATATGTAACACAATCAAAGTTAGAAACATATTGGGGTGGAAACCAGTATGTTAATCATGGGAAACTAAAATGTGAACGTTAGATTGCTTGCATGTTTTAATTTGAGTCAGAATAGTTTGTAAGATGGTAATCAAATACACTGTATAAAACTGGTGGTCAATAGATTCGGTAATCATTCAATGCCATGTGATGTTCTTGTTTACGGTAAATGCCGTGATGTCTGATTGATCTTGATAAAATACACAGTCCTTCTTGTCATCGCATTACAGAGTGGTGTGAATTGAATTAGACTCTTATTCAATTGTCTGACACTCGATGAAAGATCAAAGATCAATGTAATTTACCGCCGAGTGAGACAAATACCCCTGAATGTGCATTGTATAACGCCACACCCAGATAATGATCCGTTAGCGCTTTACGATAACAACAATACACCCAGACCGTCTTATGGCGCTGCAAACAGATGATAAGTTAGGGACCAAAAAGAACAAACATTGTGATAAATGTTGCTCGTAGACATAATAATGCAGGGCCAATAAACACTTTAAGATAAAATTACGTCATTTACAACATTATGCGAGATTACACGAAAGCCAATATTTCAAAGTAAATGTTTTCGTTTAAAACAAAAAGAACAACAATAGGCCAGTGTATAGAACGCCATGACAAACTTATTATAGTTTTCCGCATGTCAATGCAATATGAGGTGCATAGTATCACTATTGCTTCGCATTTTTATTCAATTTGACTAATGTGTTATACACAGATTATAATCGTAACACCATATCATCAAAAATGAATATCAGGGTTAACCTTTTTCACAAGTCGGTAAACTACATGTATGTTGCTGCCAGGGCATACTGGAGATGAGGTACTATTAAAGTCTTTAGAATGAGGGACCGTGACGCGTTGATGTGCCGCTTTGAAAATGTTGGAAGACGTCCAATTTGAGTAAAAAGAGTACGGGTCCTCAGCTTTGGATAAAATTGTTATAAATACTCCATCCATCATGTCATGGCTCACAGAGCTACGTCATGATACAGGAAATCTCAAAGTAAATATCAAGATATGTATCAGGTAATGTCCTTCCGCCAAGAAAGCTGAGAGTGTCGTGAGACCCAAATCTTAAATTATAGAGATCCGAAACCGCGATCTCAATTTTTGTTTCATGAGACATGAGGAGTACTAGACTAAGGCTTAGTCTCTGAATATATATATAATTTCTGATAGTAACAAACAAGCCCATTTATATTGAAACGGAGCCCTAGGGAGACCAGAGATTCCTGAACCTGAGGAAATCTAGACTTGCTTTATTTAGGGNATGTACATGCAATTTTTTGAAGAATTTTAGTCTCTCATAATTCCGTATGGAATGGCCCTAATGTAAATATATGTTTAATTAGTTTGTATATATGTATAACAGGGGTGAGACTAAATAATCTGTCCGTCTGTCTGCTAGAGTGACGAAAAAAACATGAAGGGTTCAAAAACAAAAGAACATAGGCGCATCGTATACACGGAGAACTTTACTACGTTGGGTGTTACATGAGCTGTATGAAAACAGTACTGTGAAACATTTTTTATGTTCTTCCATAGCACACAGATGTGTGAAAATTTAATAAATTCAAAAACTTTAAGAATGTTTTGTAATATGCATTTGTTCACAATCCGAGAAATATTTAATGTTGTGAACAAGCGATCATGTGTTGTGAATTGTGTTGGCATGACCTGGTTATGGGAATTATCATGTATTATGTAATTAGCATTAATTTTGTATTCTGAAACCAAGAAGGATATCCTATGCGGATGATATAACACGTTGTTTCGAAAGTACACCAGTATGGCTTATAAATATATTATGAATAATGACGTGATGTTATCTCATGAGATGACAAAATTTGCATTTAATTCCTGCCTGCACCTTTCAGTAAATTCCCGTTCATTTGATAAGAGAAACATTTTATAAGCTAGAATCGCCAAACATCCTTCATAGGAGAGGTTTATGAATATCAGAAATCATTGTTGAGTATTTTGTTTATGGATTACTACAGTTCCGGTAACCTGATCGCAAGACTATACATGTTTAGAAAATATCCTCACAAGTCCTTCATCTCCGACAATACACACTGTAAAAGGATTGTGAATGTAAAGTTGTCCAAGGTCCAGGGGAATTACATAGTCTGTATACAGATGCAAAGACAATGTGCTGCCAGTTCGAAAACACATATGAACGCACTTCTTATAATTATGGAAACGGTTTTGTCTCTAATATACTCTTCCATAAAAGAAACGCATAAGCCATTTTTAGACGAATTTATTGAGCATTCTTTTCCAACTTATTATTACTCACATCCTTCTTCCTTTTTATTTCCGTACACTTAACACAGCCGCTTGACAAATAGTGCATTGACTCAAAAGTAATATTTCATATAGCAGATACTTTTCAAGGGGTTGATCAAAGCTGCTTATGACTAAAATGTGCAGGCCGCAGCAAATTGCCATGTAACTTGTGGACCATCTTTGCTGTGATTCTCAGATTTATTTCATAATAAGTAACACAATATGTAACACAATCAAAGTTAGAAACATATTGGGGTGGAAACCAGTATGTTAATCATGGGAAACTAAAATGTGAACGTTAGATTGCTTGCATGTTTTAATTTGAGTCAGAATAGTTTGTAAGATGGTAATCAAATACACTGTATAAAACTGGTGGTCAATAGATTCGGTAATCATTCAATGCCATGTGATGTTCTTGTTTACGGTAAATGCCGTGATGTCTGATTGATCTTGATAAAATACACAGTCCTTCTTGTCATCGCATTACAGAGTGGTGTGAATTGAATTAGACTCTTATTCAATTGTCTGACACTCGATGAAAGATCAAAGATCAATGTAATTTACCGCCGAGTGAGACAAATACCCCTGAATGTGCATTGTATAACGCCACACCCAGATAATGATCCGTTAGCGCTTTACGATAACAACAATACACCCAGACCGTCTTATGGCGCTGCAAACAGATGATAAGTTAGGGACCAAAAAGAACAAACATTGTGATAAATGTTGCTCGTAGACATAATAATGCAGGGCCAATAAACACTTTAAGATAAAATTACGTCATTTACAACATTATGCGAGATTACACGAAAGCCAATATTTCAAAGTAAATGTTTTCGTTTAAAACAAGAAGAACAACAATAGGCCAGTGTATAGAACGCCATGACAAACTTGTTATAGCCTTCCGCATGTCAATGCAATATGAGGTGCACAGTAGTCACTATTGCTTCGCATTTTTATTTAATTTGACTAATGTGTTATACACAGATTATAATCGTAACACCATATCATTAAAAATGAATATCAGGGTTAACCTTTTTCACAAGTCGGTAAACTATGTTGCTGCCAGGGCATACTGGAGATGAGGTACTATTAAAGTCTTCAGAATGAGGGACCGTGACGCGTTGATGTGCCGCTTTGAAAATGTTGGAAGACGTCCAATTTGTGTAAAAAGAGTACGGGTCCTCAGCTTTGGATAAAAATTGATATAAATAGATTTAAACTCCATCCATCATGTCATGGCTCACAGAGCTACGTCATGATACAGGAAATCTCAAAAGTAAATATCAAGATATGTATCGGGTAATGTCCTTCCGCCAAGAAAGCCGAGAGTGCCGTGAGACCCAAATCTTAAATTATAGAGATCCGAAACCGCGATCTCAATTTTTGTTTCATGAGACATGAGGAGTACATACATAACCTTGACAATTCGATTAGATAAAGTAGTTTTATATAGACTCTGGCGATAGGTGCCCATAACGTGACATTACATGGAAATGTCAGATGTTCATGCAATTATTACATGCTCATCTGACACCTCGAGAAACAGATTCACATTTTCATATAAAGCTTCAGCGACACGTATACCTACATCTATAGTACTACTAATAAATAACTTGTATAACCACGGGGAGTATATTTTAGGGATACAGTCCGCAATCTGTACTACACGTTCCAATGTCGCTTTCAACACAAAGGAATACAAATTGACTGTGATATTGGGCACATGTGACATGTGTGTAGCTGACACTTTGATATGTGTTTAGTAGAATTCCAATTTATACCTGTTACCTTACATCATGGGCAAATCTATGAAATCAATCTATGCACAAATATACGTGACTTAGCAGCAACTGCAATGGTAACCGATGGTTGCATAGTTGACAAAACAATAGGCTGCAGCAAATTGCCATGTAACTTGCGGGTATTCTTTGATGTCAGAGACCAATGTTTACTTGTATGTACAAAATTGACAACCGCCATAGCTTTTATGTAACCGTCAACTCCAAAGAGAAGGCGACAATGACGAGAATTATACCCGATACTTCAACCGCATCACATAAGATTTCTAATTCATCATACACAATTGTTTGAGTGACTCGTTATAACACAACGAATGCACATTCAATATTCATGAAGCAAGTCTACTCTAGGATACCTCGATACAAAAGAAACATAGTTTCGTTATTTGATATTTGTGTAAGTTTGGGTAAATCTAATCCTATTCATCGTAAGTTGTCTGGTGTGTGGCCTCTTAAATAAAGTTATGTCCAAAGTATGTTGTGTGGGCATTGCTACCAGGATTATATGTTAATTAGGCTCCATTAAAATCGATAATGGAAACGTTTGTGATTTTTGTGGAGGGTTTTGGGGGAGGATTTCCAATACCATATACATGGTACCATATACATAGCCTCGAGTCCTTATCAGCCCTGACTTTGCATACTGTATTTATAACGATGTGTCACTGTGATGTCAACCAGATCTTTTGTGGGTATCCTCCCAAAACAATGCGTGGTAGTATTGGGATATTGAAGTTTTGGGATATCTCCCTCTAGTGTACTGTCCATTCAGCAAATCAAGGGATGATAATCAACTTGTCTGCATTCTCACTCAATGTAAAACAGAAAGCAAAAATTCAATATATCCATTTTTTTAATTAGATAACAATAAAACAAGCAACCCATTTGTAAAAAATGTATAAAACAGATTTGGCACTATGTTTATAGCATACGTTTGAAATAGTCCTTTGCACCATATAGATATGTATATAATTTCTTTTACTAGCATAGCACGTCTCAAATATATGTTCGTGTCAAGTCTCTTTTCTGGTACAGCAGTCTATGAATCTCTTCCAAAGATGCAGTTTTTGGACGTTGGACACACAGATACAAGTGAAGGGAGGAGGGACGAATGCTTGTCAACTTCTGCCATTTTGTATTTCTTCCTTATTTTCAAATGTTCAGTATCACTCGAGTGACGTCGCTTTTGACCCCTTTCACATAGGGGCGATAACTCTGATTGGTAACTGGCTGTTGAGGATGCTAAATCCGACTCCGTTAAATCTGATAGATCCAAAAGATTGCAACAATCTGCCGTTGTGTCTGTGATCACTTCATCAAGGAGAGCTTCGAAGTTTGCACTGTCACTCTTGTTGGAGTCTGTCAAATCTGCGAACATGACGGCACTGGATTCTGAAAACATACGTAGATATAAGTATATGTAAAATAAACAATTATTATTATCTCGTGCATGTACAGCCACACAAGAGGTTCAAATTGTGAAATAGATGAAATGTTTCGGTTTTACTACTCAATTGCACGCTGCTTATACATACCTATAAGAGAGTATAAGTCGTCCTCAAGAACATCATCGTCATGTGTGACGTCAAGGTCGACGTGGTCGCTCCAGTCAGTGGCTATCAACAAAGCAGGTTGGTACATCTGTTGTGGATCATCCAGACCTGGGAACTTAGACATATCCAGATCGTAGGTGATGTTAGTGTCGATACTGAGAGGCTGAAGAAGGTGGGAAGGTACGTCCAGCATGGTTAATGTATTGGAGGCGAATGATGCCATTGCCGATTACATCACGTCTATTTAAACCCCTCGTGTCACTCAGGTCTCTGAGACTTATGTGGCATCGTCCAATCAAAACACACCGGATCGACTGTGCTCATCCAATCAGTGAAGGATTTAGTCAACCGTGTCGCACCGGTTAGAATCACCCATTGTGGTGCCCATTGTGTGACTGGTGATTAACACAAATGACATGAAGCATTGCCTTCCCCCAACCCGCCCGCTCACCCCAGGTGTAGGCCCCGGGGTGTTTGTTTGACAATATATGTGAAATACTCGCGGATTACAAATCAGCTTTTGTCTGGCAATTCATCTGAGAAGATCGTAATTATTCACACTTTTGAAACCTTTCAATTCACCGCTGTGTAATCGGAGTAAATAGCAAGCTTTGTTGATTTAATGCTTCAACCATGGATGTTTAGTTCTAGGGAAAATAGAAAACACGTCATTTATTTTTATTTTGGAGAAAATATTATGTGTAGGATATTAATTAGGTTTTCGTTATTTTATGCCATGGTTGTTGGTCTTTCAATGAGGATAGCCCAAGAACGGTAAACTATAACTATATACACTTACAGGTTTCTCTATACTGTATTCTTGGGATATCATTCTGGGAAAAAAACCCGTAAAGATAGCAAATGTCAATCTCATTATCAATGCTAGCATGAAGAATATCCCGCAGATTTGGCGATGTTTCATATTATAGCCTAACATCACTTGTGGTACCAGTATATTTTTGTAGGTCGACTTAGTCAAATTACGAGATGCGTATAGTTCCGGTCCGATGTACATTACCCAGTACCATTTCTCCTGTTAGAAGAGCAATGGCATATATACTTTCTATATATATATATATATATACAGCATGTTAAAATATTTTCTTTCTACTTTGCCTATGATCATTGATTTGGACATTTAATGGTACTTTGCCTAGTATTATTTTTTCAAACATCAGATTATGTGTTAGAGACGCATGTTATCATTGTCAATCCAGGCCATTTCTTAGAATTAATTTTATGAAACAAATACCCTAATCAAACAATATATACATGTTAACGAATACAAACGTTTATAATGTAATCTACGTGCCAATGAAATGATAATGACTCTTGCTCTCTCAGTGATCAGTCAGAAATTAATTGACATCACAGGCAATTAACATTGGCGGATTACGTCAGTGTATTCATGCCTGTCAAGATGGCATGTCCAATTAAGCAAAGATAATATAGATACTTTATTGGGTGTTGATAGCGGAAATTGCCATAACGCAGGATGCTGTATGTGTTTGTGTATATATATATGACAGCCCCTTGTGAATTAATTAATGACAAGAGGGATCCATCATTTAAGGTTCGATCACAGTTTGACAACATCATAATATCTATAGCTCTCAATTATATTCATAGCAGTGGAGAAACGTGACTTTTAAGGTTGAAACAGATTGTTTGAAGTTAAAAATCAAACGATTTTTTTTTTATTTAGTTAAAAACTGAACGGTTGTTAGATTGTTTACATCTGTTTATCCATCACTAATTCTTTTAACACTTCCTAAAATGTAATCTGTGGATGGATAGTTAGAAGAAAATATAGTTTGGTTTAATGAAGACTTAGCAATGACTTATACCATGTTTGACATATAGTCAATATCTGCAAAACTAATTAGATTCTAAGGTCCCTCATAGCAAATGTGTCTCACGTGAATTTGTCTTGTTCTTCATTTTTCAAAAGGTTTGGAGTTGTACTTCAAATATAGAACAAATAGAACTATTGTGTAGTTCATGTGTTGGATATCAAAATTATTTATTTAATTGGAAAATAAAACATATATACATGTATTACCAATAACAGAGAGCTATACATGTACGTGCCGTTTCTGTCGCTCCTCTATTAATAAAATAGCAACTTAATCCTCATTATAGACAAAAATGAGCTGAAGAGCAAATCTTCATTGGGCCGAAAGGATGAGTTCCCAAAATATAACATGCTATTATGCTTTTGATGCAACGTTTGTAAATACAAACCGTAATTACACATTAAAACAGTCGGAATTTAAGACTGAAATTTAACATTACTTTGACATTCTATATTTGTGGCAAAAACTTTCCACTGATCCGTCTGTGCGGGCTATGAAGTATTACAATCACATTGTACGTCCTACATTTTATATATCGCTAAACATCATCAAATTCAAACCGCCGCACGTTGTATTTCATTTTCACTTTTACAGTGTATTATTAAATTTCTAAGGGTAGGTAATATAATCGGCTTGTACAATTGAACTTATATTGCTGGGTTCAACTGTCATTAGACAATGAGTAATATCCCTGAATCCAAATCTCCCAATTTACAGGCTACCTTTATGTATACGTTATATACAAGAGACACCATCACCCGGTAAGTGGGTAATAAAGCACACAGTATAACAATAAGCTTGAGAGGCTCTTTGTATCATTTTACCTAACTCGAGCTATTACTGATAACGCTCGCTGTGTTATAGCATAGGATTTACTGATATAATGTGTCAACCCGAGCGATTCAATTAAGCCCAAGAGACTCCTTGAACGTCACGAGTTGAGTCATGAGCTGTTATCAGGTGCCACAGGGCAAGCTTGACANCTCGTGTCACTCAGGTCTCTGAGACTTATGTGGCATCGTCCAATCAAAACACACCGGATCGACTGTGCTCATCCAATCAGTGAAGGATTTAGTCAACCGTGTCGCACCGGTTAGAATCACCCATTGTGGTGCCCATTGTGTGACTGGTGATTAACACAAATGACATGAAGCATTGCCTTCCCCCAACCCGCCCGCTCACCCCAGGTGTAGGCCCCGGGGTGTTTGTTTGACAATATATGTGAAATACTCGCGGATTACAAATCAGCTTTTGTCTGGCAATTCATCTGAGAAGATCGTAATTATTCACACTTTTGAAACCTTTCAATTCACCGCTGTGTAATCGGAGTAAATAGCAAGCTTTGTTGATTTAATGCTTCAACCATGGATGTTTAGTTCTAGGGAAAATAGAAAACACGTCATTTATTTTTATTTTGGAGAAAATATTATGTGTAGGATATTAATTAGGTTTTCGTTATTTTATGCCATGGTTGTTGGTCTTTCAATGAGGATAGCCCAAGAACGGTAAACTATAACTATATACACTTACAGGTTTCTCTATACTGTATTCTTGGGATATCATTCTGGGAAAAAAACCCGTAAAGATAGCAAATGTCAATCTCATTATCAATGCTAGCATGAAGAATATCCCGCAGATTTGGCGATGTTTCATATTATAGCCTAACATCACTTGTGGTACCAGTATATTTTTGTAGGTCGACTTAGTCAAATTACGAGATGCGTATAGTTCCGGTCCGATGTACATTACCCAGTACCATTTCTCCTGTTAGAAGAGCAATGGCATATATACTTTCTATATATATATATATATATACAGCATGTTAAAATATTTTCTTTCTACTTTGCCTATGATCATTGATTTGGACATTTAATGGTACTTTGCCTAGTATTATTTTTTCAAACATCAGATTATGTGTTAGAGACGCATGTTATCATTGTCAATCCAGGCCATTTCTTAGAATTAATTTTATGAAACAAATACCCTAATCAAACAATATATACATGTTAACGAATACAAACGTTTATAATGTAATCTACGTGCCAATGAAATGATAATGACTCTTGCTCTCTCAGTGATCAGTCAGAAATTAATTGACATCACAGGCAATTAACATTGGCGGATTACGTCAGTGTATTCATGCCTGTCAAGATGGCATGTCCAATTAAGCAAAGATAATATAGATACTTTATTGGGTGTTGATAGCGGAAATTGCCATAACGCAGGATGCTGTATGTGTTTGTGTATATATATATGACAGCCCCTTGTGAATTAATTAATGACAAGAGGGATCCATCATTTAAGGTTCGATCACAGTTTGACAACATCATAATATCTATAGCTCTCAATTATATTCATAGCAGTGGAGAAACGTGACTTTTAAGGTTGAAACAGATTGTTTGAAGTTAAAAATCAAACGATTTTTTTTTTATTTAGTTAAAAACTGAACGGTTGTTAGATTGTTTACATCTGTTTATCCATCACTAATTCTTTTAACACTTCCTAAAATGTAATCTGTGGATGGATAGTTAGAAGAAAATATAGTTTGGTTTAATGAAGACTTAGCAATGACTTATACCATGTTTGACATATAGTCAATATCTGCAAAACTAATTAGATTCTAAGGTCCCTCATAGCAAATGTGTCTCACGTGAATTTGTCTTGTTCTTCATTTTTCAAAAGGTTTGGAGTTGTACTTCAAATATAGAACAAATAGAACTATTGTGTAGTTCATGTGTTGGATATCAAAATTATTTATTTAATTGGAAAATAAAACATATATACATGTATTACCAATAACAGAGAGCTATACATGTACGTGCCGTTTCTGTCGCTCCTCTATTAATAAAATAGCAACTTAATCCTCATTATAGACAAAAATGAGCTGAAGAGCAAATCTTCATTGGGCCGAAAGGATGAGTTCCCAAAATATAACATGCTATTATGCTTTTGATGCAACGTTTGTAAATACAAACCGTAATTACACATTAAAACAGTCGGAATTTAAGACTGAAATTTAACATTACTTTGACATTCTATATTTGTGGCAAAAACTTTCCACTGATCCGTCTGTGCGGGCTATGAAGTATTACAATCACATTGTACGTCCTACATTTTATATATCGCTAAACATCATCAAATTCAAACCGCCGCACGTTGTATTTCATTTTCACTTTTACAGTGTATTATTAAATTTCTAAGGGTAGGTAATATAATCGGCTTGTACAATTGAACTTATATTGCTGGGTTCAACTGTCATTAGACAATGAGTAATATCCCTGAATCCAAATCTCCCAATTTACAGGCTACCTTTATGTATACGTTATATACAAGAGACACCATCACCCGGTAAGTGGGTAATAAAGCACACAGTATAACAATAAGCTTGAGAGGCTCTTTGTATCATTTTACCTAACTCGAGCTATTACTGATAACGCTCGCTGTGTTATAGCATAGGATTTACTGATATAATGTGTCAACCCGAGCGATTCAATTAAGCCCAAGAGACTCCTTGAACGTCACGAGTTGAGTCATGAGCTGTTATCAGGTGCCACAGGGCAAGCTTGACAGGTACCGCTTGACAATACCCAGGCTTCAAACATGTGTTTTGATGTCATAAAGTTGACCCCCATCAATCGCTTAGACATCTACACATAGACGCCATAACGGGGCCTAACAATCGAACAAGTATTTTATTAACAAAACATGCCCCAAAACACAACATAGTAATTAACGATTTTGGAACAAGAATCATTTTGCATCAGGTTGAAACAGATAAGGACAAACTTTATCGATGAACAAATTCTTTATTCAGTTCATGCGACGTTTCGATACAGCTTCTTGTATCGTTGTTGGAACAGACAGAATACATCATAATAATGCCAATAAATCTAAAACCTCTCGGAGAAACTACGTTATTTGCATTGTGCATAAACATCGGCCATTGAACATATCTAAAAGCTCTTCTCATTCTGTTTCGTATTACCATTGTGGAGGACTAAATGTAAATATTGAAAAAGTGTTGTTATACTGTATAGGTTACACAAAACCTAATGTTTTTCTCAAAGTAACGTTATATGTTTTTAAAAAATAACCAGGTCGTTTCAAACCATTACATGTACATATATGCACAGTATGGTCTTCGAACTGCAATACAAACACAAATTTTGACTAGGGTAGCTAATTCCTTTCCCGAGTACAGGAAGCTAAAGACTCCAACCCCAGGTCCGCACAAATGTCACCTACTTGATTTCTGCACACATTCAGCGTAAGTCATCGTGTTAAAAATAGCAGCACTAGATATTAGAAATGTGGTCACTTTTAACAACTGGATGGATGAACATTTAAAAACATAGATATCTTACGCAATATCATCCAATCACAGCTTCCATCAGAACTGAAGTTTACTAAGATACTCCCTCAGGGAGCAACTAATTATTTGGTGTAGTAGAACCTATATCATGTGTCAATATATACCTTCCTAAAATGTAGCAGGCATTAAACTGTTTGTCGTTGCAGAGTGAATTCCCTAATTTCAATCATATAAACCTGATTAATACAGTTTCGTTGTGAAGATATATTTTAATTTGTTTCATGAGTGTACTGTTGTTGAAATGAATATCGTTTAAACAGTGTGAAACTTTTGCAATCTTACAATGGGAGAAGAAGTTCTATAGACACTATATGTGTTTTGTGTTTGTACAAATAAATGTGTCTAACCTGATCATTCTATAAATGATTCTATACCATTTCTAACGTTACCAATCTTTGGAACCAACGGAATGTCAACGTCAATTTACAGCGAACGTTTCCGGTATCTCAAGAACGAAGGCCAAGTAATACAACTTATTTGGAAGATCTGTTGTCCCTTTTCCAGGAACCACTGGGACTGGTTGAATTTACTTGAGTCTGTTAAGTGACGGTTCTGATGCTTCATGCAGTAGACTATTAGAATAAGGCCAAAGGCATTCAGTGGAGTTGATATTCCAATATGCTGATCAAGCTGATGTTTCTAAGGTTGGTTGGTTTGTTGTTTAACGCCGAAATCAACAATATTCCATCTATATGGCGGCATATACACAATGCCATTTAGAAAGTGGTGAAATAGAACATATGTTATATTGGGATTACACTTTTCCATACAGAGCAATACCTACACGATATTAATCTTAGAAAATTCCACGTTTCATTATC
>VKKT01002647.1:33937-51508 GCA_008038995.1 Haliotis laevigata | reverse complement strand
TCTGACTGGGTTCGGTATCCCGGCTGCTTCGTTTCTTGGGAAGTAAACCGAAGTACACAATTATGCACTTTTGATTTGCGATTGCACGCTTATAATTTTGTTTATATGTTTTTTCATTACCAGCAATGTATATTATATGTCATGAATAAGTGATAATTGTGTTTTAATTATGTTTGATTTTTTGGTTGCATGTGACCTTTAACATTCATGTCCAGCTGTTAGGAACCATAAAACAATTAACGTTCAACCATAAAATAATTAACGTTCAACCATAAAATAATTAACGTTGACATTGAAAATGTGTCCAACACCTTTACAATAATGTGGAAAGTCTGATTTTAACATGAGAATTGACACAAGCAACAAGAGAATCATCGGACAAGTACATGTGCTGTAATAAATCTGCCATGAAGATCTTTTAGGCAATTATAGAAAATTATAGGTCATTTTGGCTTTGACTTCAGCTGTGCTCTCAAGATTTTCTCAAGTCTACATTTTCATTTTGCCCCAGGTGTATCCTCTATATGGATGTGCTGGAGTGTGCCGCCGGACTACATTCCTCAGTCCGAATAAAGCTGACCTTCATCGAAATGGTCAATAAGTCTTCCTCCAAGTACTAGTCAATTGACCGATCCTCCCTCTTCTACCGTCCCACGTGTCAGATGAAAAATGTGGCCTTTGTCGAGCCCGTAGGACATGCCAATACCATTGGAAAATGACTCGAAAAGGGGAATATATTTTTACAGTGTGGAATCCCCCTTGGTGAGATGTGTTAAGATCATCCATGTAATAGGGGTTCCATGTAAGAGGAGGACCAACGTCCTTTATATTTAAGCAAAAAGCTTACAGGATTTACTGACAACCATACAAGTAAGGGACTAAAACTAATCGAACCTTCTTCTGAACTACGAGCAGCCCTGCGTCCTTTGCTTGGATCAAATGAAGGCTTTCTGCTTTGCTGCTTAAAGGAGAATACGAGTTAATTGCAATAATTTGCTGGGTGAAAGATAAAGTCATCAGAAACATATTCCCAAATTTTCAATTAAATCTTTTGAATAATTATGTTTTAATCGCGAAAACAGTTTCTGTAAATTTCAGCTTCGGCCATTATGCATATTTCGCTGAAACCCACGTGGCCTTTCCGCTCGTGACGTCAAATGTGCCTGAAGTCCGCCATATTGCCAAAGACCAAGCGCTACAGTAGTACAAATCGTGTTGTTTCTGTCGTTTTTGTAACTGGTACGATGGTGTATTCTGTTGCCTAGGGATGCACGGAATCATCGAACAATGGAAAGCCACCATTTCTTCCGTTTTCTAAGTAAAGCGACAGAATTAGGCAGGAGAAATGGTCCGACCATTCCGACTCGGACGCATATGAACGAGACAAGCACACATAGGGCATACCAATCCCAAAGCTAGGCTGAAGAAGGAAGAATCACCCACGAGATTCATTTCTACTCCATCATTCCCTGTTACAGCTGACTGTCAGTGGTATTTTTAACATAAATAAAATCAAGTACGATTGCCAGTCGAATTGCCCCCGTTGCAAAGTGCCACAGCAATTTTGGTCAAATTCCCCTTGAATTTTGGTCAAATTGCCCCGGGGGGTAGTTAAAATGCCCAATTTATTTAAAATGATTAAATATAGGTACATAAAAGTATATACATAGTTATAAGTTTACTGATGGAACATTTATCAGAAATATTACTTATTAATAACTTTTATATGTAGAACATAATATCAAAGTTGACAAAACTATGCATTTACGGCATATATTTAATCATTTTAAATAAATTTGACCAAATGAGAATGAATGACCAAATTTGCGGGGGCATTTTGTAGCGGGAGCAGTTCCACTGGTGCCCATGAGATAGATATCAAAATCAGTAAGAGATTTCACATGAGCTTGAAAATGTTTCGCTATGACGTTCTTTTCGGTTTAGAGCCCTAAATGCTGCAGACTACCCGAAACATTGCCGAATACAACGGCAAATCTTGAAGTACTTGTTGCTTTCATTGTTTTCCAATTACGCACGTCGGCATCAGACTTGTTATTTGTCAGTAGTGTGTGTCGTGAACGTTTTTCTGTGTTCACATTGGCTGACAAGATGCCATTCTAAGGCTATCGCCGAGTGCCATAACTATTTCCATAACCAAACACTGGGGAAACATACATTGTCCTGACAAGTATTTAATCATTCACCAGTTTTCGGGGAATAACTTATCTGCGTCGCCAATATTATCTCTGCTCGACCAGGATGGGTTTTGTGTGGAGACTTGCTACGTGATTAATGAGAACTAGGATCCTAAAATAAATTCCAACAAAATAACTCCAGTGTAATTTTTGAAGCAGATAATTTCTATTTCCCCCAATCTTAAGCATATTTATTGTGTTTTTAAATCCCAGACACCCTACAGTCACCCATTTGACACAAAAAGGAACTGCAATCACACTGCAAAAAATATAATTCTTAGGGAGTGGTCATATACTTATAGGGGTGGGTTTGCTGGTTGGAACTGTATCATATTTTGCTGTCAAATAGTATTCTTGTTAAATGATATGGTACAGTTTTAAATCTATTTTGTACTCAAGCGGTTCCTTCGTTTTGCTTGATTCTTCATCTTCACTGGAAGATTGTCTTGCAAGATGTAAAATCGGATCGTATTGATACGGTCTAACATCCATTTCAGAAATGACANNAGGAACACCTTTTACTGCTTCAGAATCCATGGACACTGTTAAGTTGTGCGGTAAAATCAAAGAGGCAGCCATCAGCAACAGGCACATGTGACGTCATGTCACGTGATACCCCCTCTGCTCATTAACTGTCGGGCGTTTCCTAAAAGGCGGAAAGACGAGTACGTTTTTTTGTGTTCTTATTGCTATTTTACAAACTTTTTCTCCGATTTTAATAACGGTAGGTGACTTTTATAATATCCTTTACAATACTAGTATATCAAAAGTTTTGTTTTCGTTCGGATTCTCCTTTAAGACCAGGCACTTTCCACTCGTTTCCCTCAATGTGTGATTTACGCCAAAATGTAAGATATGTAGATTATGTAGTGAATTTAATGAGACTATCCAACACCTTGTCAGTAGCTGCATAGCGTTGGCAGAAACATAGTGGTATCTTAATTTAGCGGCATGATGGTGTTGCTCAGTCCCTTTGTAATCGTCTTCGATATGCTTGTGGTTTTGACTCAGAGGTACATCAATGGTACGACCCGGAATATGTGGAGGGTGACATGGCAAATCACAATTAAAAAGTCCTTTGGAATGCCCTATATGCATCCACAAGACAACAGACCTGACCTTGCCCTTTTTGATAAAACCAATTAAATTATTCATTTTATTGAATTTTCTGTCCCTTTTGACAGTAATTTGTTTGACAAGATTCAGAAAAAACATTGCAAATGTGCAGAACTTGCAAATGAAATGTCTCGCTTGTCTCTCAAGTACGCTGTCGTCAGACTCCCCTTTGTTCTCGGTGCCCTTGGTTTGGTACCTTCTGATCTCATGATCAATATTATTCTTATTGCTATTAGTGAAGTAAGCCAAGACTTCTGTAAATAGATACGGCGCCCGTCACATGTTCATTACTGTTAGTCTCATAAGCAGTTTGTATTAGTGATTATGATGCGGTCAAGCTTACCACGTGGCCTGTCAAGGTGACCACTTTGACCTTTCCGTGTCCTGCAGAGCAATAGTTCCCGGTCAGCTTGTTGAACCGTCGTCTTTGGCTCCATCGCGAGACGCTGTCAACTCCGTCAGCCGTCGAGCTGCAAGCTGGTGTGCAGACATAATCCTGTCCTTGTCATCCAGCGGACGCCTTACACTGACCGCCACACATCAAAGAGAACTGGTCGATATTTCATCCGGCGGCATGTCTCATATTTGATGAAATGACTGGACTTTATTTGTACATTAAACGTTGTGTAATTAAGAGAACACGCGCTTATAATGAAACATCGCCTCTCCGACAAGTGAAGTATATCAAGAGTTAGTATGGCAGTGTATGAAGTTCTATATATGTATTGCGTAGCTGCTAATTAATTCAGCTTACTTCAAAGGAGTTGTGCTCATGGAAACCAAACCGTATGTGGTGATGTAATCAAATAATCAGTAAACCTGCATTTCGTTTCGTCTTGTTCATGTGCATAAATGGACACTGCAGTTGACACTGAACTGTCAGTTCACTCTGTTATTGTGTGTATTTATACACAAAATGCCAATAGTGCATATGTTTATTGAAACATATTCAAATGGACAAAATGTATTCTTCTTTGGAAACGAGATAAGATATTCCTGAATTAGGCTTTCTTGTAAAGATTTCTGTATGGCTGCCTATGTAGAAAGAAGTGAGTGAGTGAGTTTATTTTTACGCCGCTTTCAGCAATATTCCAGCAATATCACGGCAGGGGACATCAGAAAGGGGCTTCACACATTGTACCCATGTGGGAATGGAACCCGGGACGAGCGAACGCCTAACCTATAGACAACCCCAAGGTCCCCATTCTCCTAAATTATTCTATATGACATTAATACCGAAACGTCTATGGGAAATTCCTGTAGTGTCCAATGTTGTGGAGAGGTGGCTCTATGGTAGGTAATGTACAGAATTGCACTGGACGGGATTGTACACTACAGGTGTAGAGAACTGCTTCATCTGTGATGCGCCTTTGTGTTTATGTTTTGTTCCGCTGTAGATGCCTACATCAACCAAATCCCGCAGCTGTATATACAGATTGTCACACATCGCTGAATTCTCAAAAAGAAACCATTTAGAGTTTGGCATTGCGGGTGACAGTTGGAACCGCCGTGAGTAAGATGGATATGACACAGAACAAGAACCATGTGGCAATGTTATGTCTTCAGCTTTATCTACGACCCCCACTCAGGTACTAATTGACTCTTCTTATCTCTATATCAGTTAACTGTAATTGACACAGAGAAAGCATCACCCCACTTCCCCGTCTTCAGGGGCGTAGGGGTAGCCTAGTGGTTAAAGCGTTTGCCAGTCACGCTGAAGACCCGGGTTCGATTCCCCACATCGGCACATGTGTGAAGCCTATTTCTGGTGTTCCCCGCCGTGATATTACTGGAATATTGCTAAAAGCGGCGTAAACGTAAAACTCACTCACTCACTCGCCCACTCACTTCCCAATCTTCCGAGCACTTATAGTGGGATTTACTCTCCGGAAGGCAGAATAAACTCATAACTCCAAACTCAGGACACTGCATTTTCTTCGTTAATGTTTTGTGCTGTTACCTTATCTACATGAATATTAATTGTCGACGTGGTTGTACAGAATACTGATGGTTGAATATATCTCGCTGACATTACATCAAACGTCATAAAACGCATCATCGAAATGTTTTCAGCTTCACGTGATGGAGTTATAATTCTGGAAATCTTGTACATTGATATATCAAAGAACAGATTTATGACATGTAATAGGTAATTATCCGGAGATAATAATCATAGTAAAATTGCAATAAATAACTTCAATAATAATAAAATTTATTTCTTGAAATATAGGTTATTATGATAAATTTATGTTTACCGAGATAGAACAGACGTCTTTCAAAGCTTTATAACTCGCAAACCAATAGCATTTACTCCAATAAGAATCCGGTTTGTCATACACGCCTGCATGTACCGTATTAATGAGCATAGATACTTGAATAGTGCAGACACTGTACTCTTATCTTGTCTAAACCACACTAACGTGGACATTAGCAATTCCTTTCCCTTAGAGTTTGTAGCCAATGAAGTCTAAATATATCTCTCATTGGTTAAAACTTAAATAAACCGGACTTCCCCTATAACAAAAGTTAGGAAGAGTTACGAGCAGGCAGCATGAAACATCACATATCTGTAAGATATTTATTAACGTGCCTAAACAGGGAAATGAAGGATCTACCGCCGATTCGTCAAGGCATCTTAGAAAAAAGGTAATAAAATATCTGTTTAGTTCAGTCGCTGACAGGAGTAAAGGAGACCTTTCCTGAACCCTTCAGGAGATCCGGACTTGGAGATATAAAAGAGACTACATACTCCTCACAGCAAACATGTCCCTAGATGTGACAGCGGCATCGGCCAGTTAGCACCGCCTGAAATCGATAACAGGATTAATGTACAGAGACCGATGAATAGGATTCTCTTTTTGTTTTGAATATCTAATTCAGCAATTTGTGAGCAAAAACACGTGTACTATTGTGAATTCAAGATTAAGACTAAGCCATCTTCGCTGAAGGTTTGCATGAAAACCGTCTAATTAACACTTCTGTGAACTCCGCGAAGCGTGTGTACACGTTCACTGCCGAGGAGCAGAAACGCGCACTAAGTATTTATGACAGCAAACCGGCTGACTATAGAACTGGCTCGTCAGCTGATGGATTTGCCCTATACACGAGTGGGAGATTCAGCTAGGCCATTGCCACCTTGT
This sequence comes from Haliotis laevigata, assembly GCA_008038995.1. Classification (NCBI taxonomy): domain Eukaryota; kingdom Metazoa; phylum Mollusca; class Gastropoda; order Lepetellida; family Haliotidae; genus Haliotis; species Haliotis laevigata. Next base: position 45,057 of record VKKT01002647.1, on the reverse strand, counting down.
TCAGATTCAATAGCATTACAGCGGCTACTTCCCGGCCAGTGCTGTCCAGTCTCCGCCCACGAGTTACCATAGGTCGCCCAGAGGATTCCACACCCCACGGAATGGCCATTAAAGTCTGTGAGTAGCGACGGAGTGATCTACGTCAAGACAGATCCGATTGCTTCACACGTTGTAGGGAAATGAAGCTTTAACGACCTGTTCCTTCAAATGTTTACCTTTAACATAAATGTTTAAAACAGCTGTGTACTCTGGGAAAAAACGAGTCAGCATCATCGGCTGTGAGGTGATTCTATCCATCCTTTATCGGTGACTTGTGTGTGATCAACTTTGAAATACTTCCCTACAACCACACGGATTTACAAGTTCTATCGAGATATCTTTTACACTTTAACCCTGCGAGGTGAGGAAGAACGTTCAGGCAGCCGTTCACGCAATCAGCTTGACAAGAAGTACCGAGAAGCGGCTCCGAGAGCAGGGCCTGGTGCTGCCACCTATCCCGGGTCAGTTTGCGCTACATTAAGCCGTGGACTGTGATTTGCTGCAAGTAAAAGGTGAGTTTTAAAGACCTGTCTCCCCGTGGCACTACCGTCCTCACAACACTGGTGGATCTACAAATAGAAAACGTGGTGTTGAGTTACCAGCCCAAGGCAGGCGAGAGGGATTGCGCCACTACGCTACTACTATAGGAAGACGAGTTAGTGAGGCATGATAGATGGAACTCGCAGACAATGTATTAGCAATTCGCAGAAACAACCACTGCCACAGAGGGAAGGTCTGTTCCGGCGTGTGTGGAGTTCAGTGGAACAGCTATATATACATGGTCGTGATAGACTGTCATTGAACACGAAGTTCCCTTGGTCTGCTGTTTAGGAACGACTCGCTGGAAAATGAGGGAGATTAGAGAGCCAGTTACATCGTGCCTCGGTCTGTGATCAAGGTGTAAATGTGGACATGCTACGTAATGCAACTGAAGTACAATACCACACGGAATATTCACTGGACAACGGAACAAAAGGAAACATAGAAGATTTATGGTACCCAAACACATTATACATTCTCAGGGGTGTTTTTCTCACGTTGGTGTGTGTACTAGGGACGGCGTTCAATGCCTTCATGATTATTGCTATTGTTCCGAACAGGCGTCTCCGGAATGTTCGCAACATCCTCCTGGTTCATCTCGGGGCCGTCGGCCTGGCGGCATCCCTCACGACAACGTTGTACTCGGCTGTGGTTATATTCCTTAAAGAATGGTCCGGCGGCGACATTGTGTGTCAGATCTACGCTTTTCTTAATTCCGTGTTCACGTGTGTAATTGTGTGGACAATCACAGCATTGAGCTGGGATAAGTATCAGACCATCGCATCACCCCTTCACCATTCGCTCACCGCCACATTCGTCAAGATGTCCACGTGTTTCTCAGTGTTCTGGGTCTCAAGTTTAACCCTTTCACTGCCGCCGTTGTTTGGAGCTAACGAGTTCATCTTTCACCCTGCTATGGGGCTCTGTGCTGTTAACCCTTCCCACTCTGAAGGCAGGTGGTACACCATCGTATATGTCTGTGTAGTGTTTTTTGTGCCATTCTGTATAATGATTTATTGCTATGCTCATATATTCCAAATAGCTCGGACACAAAGCAGCAGAATAGCTGCGACAATGCTCCGAATGGTCAGTGTGATTCAAGCGCCAATTGCTCCTACAAATACAACCAATTCATTATCAATGAGAGGTACAAAGGCAATGGGAACTATTCTTCAGCTTGTGGGATCCTTTGTTCTAACGTACATACCATACGCTGTTGTGCTGATGTATGCTGTCATAACACAAAATATGCCTGAAAGTACGTTTGTCTCAGTAGCCACAACCTTGTTCCAAGCCTCGCCATGTACCAATGCTTCCGTTTATGGTCTTCGAAATAAGATATTACGGGCGTCATTTTACCGTTACGTTCGACGGAGACTCCAACATGCGTGTTACAAAGACAGGAGAAGAGGAAGTGTTAAATCATTAACCCGGAAGTCTTCCTCTACCCAGAAGCTTTCTCAACTAAACCGGAAGTGTCAAAACGGCATCCGGGGCCCTATGAGGCGTACCCACAGCTTTCAAGTGGCATCCACGAGGTTTCAAGGTAGCCCTATTGTCAACATTAAAAAAGGCCTTCCTCGGCCTCATTCCTTTTCTGTCATGGCCGTGAATGGACAGCCCGTGAGTTGTTTAGAAGAGGAAATTCAAGAATGTTTGTAGTTTCATACGAAGGAAGATATACGTTGTGAATATATTTATTTTGTATTTATATGGAGCGTTACGAACGAAAGGTTGGTGGGGTCATTTTACATATTTATGTGATATTATTGACAATCTGCATCAAGAGATTTGTCTTGTCAGCTTTGGCCCTAAATTGCACTGTGACCCTTTGTTAAATGTTTGCATAATTGCTTATCAAGGTAAAAGCACGTTCTGAGATATTTGTATTTGTGATGGCCATTTTATATGTATATTTGTTTTGTATTGTTATATATATACCGTACCACCATGATGTATGCCGTACCACCATTGATTTCTCCCTCACAAAATCCAAATATGTCTGACAACGTATTACCCTACAGCGTGAATTTACGCACTGGGTAAAATTATCACATAGTAAAATACAAGAATATGAAGTGTTTCTTCCTTTAAACTCTATATTTCTAAAAAGAATTCTTTTCATTCTCTATATTCATCTGACAGGTGCTCAATCACTTCCCGTTGTAGCAGTTATGGAAAGTATTTCCTCTGCCTAATTTCTCATGTGTTAACCTGAACAGAAATAATGGGTATTGGTAGAAATAGGATATACCCCCGCATGGGCTGACTGTTTGCTTGTTTACCTCGCCTCTCATGTTTTGTCTGTAACATGGGATTAATTGCATTTAGGCTGCCTATGCTGCTAAGATTTCCTGAAGAAAATGTGATCTTAAAGCTTCTACATCCAAATAAATGCCTTCTAATGGGTTATTTCCGACTCCGAACTAATGTCACTTCAAGATTAGACTCAGTTGTCTGCACTTCAACGCTGTGGTAATTATCCTAAAACACCAATTTGAACTTTCTCTTAATATTTTTAAACTGTTTGAAGATCGGGGAGTAGACAGGAAGAATGTGCTGTTATTAAGCTGATAGCTCTTGCAATGTTGTGGTAAGCGTTATGGGGGTTGTATGTACCATGTTGCAATCCCGTTGCAAAGGTTTCTCGGTGCTTTCCAATTCCAACCTCAGATTAAGGTAATTACTTCAATTATCTTGTAAATAAAAAGATAACTTTCCGTAGGTGTTTCGCTGACTGTACATTAAGCCATTAGAGAAGATCATTTCGGATGAACACGCGTTGTTTAGGGTTCCTGTAGAAAACATTTACAACTACAATTTGAAAAAAGTGTGTGGTGCACTGTTTTACAATGTCCTCTCAAGGTTCCTCTCCTCAGCGGTGACATTTTCTTATGTAACATGACAGTATCTGAAAATTAGGATCTCTGGCCTTTCATGTCTTACAACACACCTGTAATTAATATAAATCAAGTAAAAACAGGTGTCAGTTCACGAACACTGTTTCCGCTCAGCATATTCCACGCTCGATCGATACGAAAGACGGCTGATTATTGTAGTGTGATATCCAAGGGCATTAAGTGTACGGGACTGACACATCCCCACATGGTAGCCATGGCGTGTAGATTAGCCTCTAGAGGTTAATGGGTTAACAAAGCTGCCAGAACGGCTTCCCAAGCGAGCCATGTTTTTATTACTAAGCTTGGTGTATATGCAGATAACTGCTGATTCGATCTGCACATGGCATCAGTAAATCGTGACATGCTCTTCCATAATATTTGATTCAGACATATATTGCATAATGCTCTGCTATAATGGAGATGGTATCCAAACGGGGTCGAAATTTGAATGATGTATACGCCATATTGAAAACTAGTGCAAATGAGCTTAGTTTATTAAAATCGGTATTAACTGCTACATGTATACATTCATTTAGTAATACACAGTTTGAAGGGCGTGGACATTGAATAAGTGTGTGAAGGTTGTTATGACATAAATTACATACACATGTACAACTCTATCATTTCCACGCTATGGTGTACCCTTTGTTGATAACCGTGGAAAACTGTAAGGATAAATGTTTTAGTCATACTACTAATGTGTATTATTCAAACACAATATGTATGTAAGGTTTGGCTCGATAACAAACTCATTTCAATTTCGACTTCTTTAAGCGTACCCTGAAAATCTACCTTTCCTATTATTATTGACGGTTCTCGCCTAAGCTCGCATCAGGGGACTCATGGCGAATTGGCTGTGATAAAAGCCGAGACGCAATTAAGAGATAACACGCTGCATAATGTACACAGACTCTGTTCCGAGCTAAAAACATTAACTTCTTATTGGTACGTCATAAATATCTCAACGTGTTTCACAGATAAGTATATAGATAGGTTGCGTGCATCGCGCACAGGCAGCAGAGCTGCATGTACAGGGCAGGGTATCGTACACTGGCTCGACATGCAGTCACAACTTGCGATTACAAAACAGTAAATAAGTACATCATTACTTATAGTATTTGTCTTATAATAACACTTTCGTCCAGTGAAAGATGATAAAATTCCCAGGGAGATAAAACAGTTTAGATATGTTTATGGCTTCTTTCAGCGGTGTTGTTTCTGCACGTGATGTGCAATAGATTTAAAGATAAACAGGATGCTTTCAATTTAACAGATGTTTAAATATAGTGCTAAATGTGTCAAATCATTTACAATTTGATATATTTCACTTTATGCCCAACCCCACACAAAGGGTGGGTCTGTGTTTGGGGGCGGGGGTGGGTGGGTGGGTGTTGGTTTGAGTGAGTGATGGTATTGAAATATTATTATTCAAACGATACTGATTTCCAGTCAATATTAAGTTTTAAGGGCATATTTTCATGCGAAGGTAATCTGTTTTCACAAAAATCCAATATATTCATATTACCGTCTAATGTATTCCTAAAAGATAAAGTTTAAACTGTGATAACCATTAGCTGTAAAATGTTACTTCCCCAAAGTCGTTTAGGAAAGGAAACCCCACTGCGAGCTCACTGATTTACAAGAACCATGGCTACATACTTGTAATTCTTCCCCTCCTGGCTCAGTATTGAGTGATAGACACCAACACCCCCTCTTCTCGGCATAAATGAGCAGTTTAATACATCGTATACCAAGGCGACCTTGAGAGATACAACCCTGTCCGGCACCAAGCCTGTTCCATAAAGCTGCCATCTGTTAGCTGTAGTATTGTTAAGCTTGGCCAAGTGCAAGATAACACTCCCAGACTGGGCCCCCTGCTAAGGTTAATTAAACTGGCAGACTCGTCCCAAAGGCTCTCGAAGGCATGTAAACGTTAGGATCCAACGGTTTGCTTATGCTTGCCTTCGTTCCAGTATGTTAGGAGGGAGGTCCTGAATTAATATGAAACACCCCATCTGCTTTGAAAATTAGCATAGGACCAAAATGGATTGATGTGGGTCACCAATGTTATCTTTCTTTGCGTCGGTATGTTTAAGGTATGCGAATACCTAAACATAAACATGGATGGACTTACAGTTCTCCACATCACTTGTAATATAGCAAGAAACGTGTCACAATGAGCTCAGAATAATGAGTTACCATATTTTTGCCATTATCGTTCATAAGGTTGTGTAGGCAATTAACCTCAGGGAACCAGTGTTTTTGACATTAGCATATACTGATAGCTAGATTTGTCTTTCATGTAATACCATGATTGCGAAGAGACACGTAAGATGTCACAGTTCAACAGTAGTTGAGAAATAGTAAATTTTAGATGGAAATGTCAGTTTTGAAAATCTGTATTTATATTAGAAAAATACTCTTTGCTTCCAACATCGTGGGAACATACGAAATATCTCTTGGTTTACATCATAAATCTGTGGTTATTGATTATTTTCTTAGGGTCAGTTTTATCTGTAAAGGTTGTCGATTCATAAAACTGCCTTATGCAAAACCATATTTATCTATGAAACTTGAATACTTTGACATTATTTTTCAACCTCATTACCCTATATACTTCAGTGGTCATGAACATGATATAATGTCACAAGCATTATTGGAATCACTGGCCATGTATTGTACTATCATCAGTATGGTATATTTTTGGATTGAATCAACATTGCCCATGCAACTAAACCACATTATAACAACGTCATACGATATGTCCCCCGCATTGTTTATGTGTGATACTCACCTTTCATGTGTGTGTAAATCACTCACTTTTTTCTATAACAAACAACCTTCTGTGTTGAATAACGGACAGGGACCAAGTCCACACAATGTTTTCAAGGCCAATGTTAACACGATTCGCTAATGGTCATGGCGTTGTTGTTTTTTGTTGCTCAAAATGTTTGCTCAAAGCACATGATACTTTATTTAATAGTTTATGTCAGTGGTGATTTTTCTGCTATGTCTGTGTAGTTGGTATTGGATTTTCTACTTCAGTGGTCATTCTATGGTATTGTTATTTATTCTCACTTGCATGCACGATTTATTGCTGCACCGCACAGAAATCAATAAATGTCTAGAGGAGAAATTGGACGGTCAATTTGACTTTCAAAAGGCTATGTTATGTACACATGGGTGATTTTTATTTATTTTGAAAGAGCGAGCATATCAGTTCAATGTGATTGTGGGTGTTAGTGCGCGTAGGACTGAGTGAATGTGGTTTGTTTTATACGCCTTGAGTTGCAATGCCTGACAATACAGGTTCCATTTCCAGCACACTGTAGGAAGTTCTGTTCCTTGTCGCCAGAATATCATCAAAAATGTGTCAAAGCCGGGCATTAACACCAAACAAAGTATTAGTACGTATTGTAGCACTGTGTGCTAACTCCCCCAAACGGGATGTTATCGTACCGATTATGAGATTTTCGATTCTGACTTTGCGTGCTGGCGATTAGATGCCTGACTCTAAAAGTGTGGGTTCAAATCCCGGATGGGACTCAACAAAATAAAAGTACTAGAATCTGTACTTTAATAAAAAGGTGTAATCCCAAATATAACATATCACGATTATATCAAGTCAATATCAATCAAGTGAAATATACTTCATTACTACAGTACATTCTGCCTCCGAGTCGTTATGGCTTCAAAAGAGAGGGAAGATGCATAACAAATGCAAAAGATGTCTTTTCTTGTCTTATCGTCTAACCTGAAAAAAACAACAACCCTGATTCATGAAAATACCATTTTTTGGTCACCCCATAGGTAGAGATGTTATTGCACAAGAAACGAATCGCGTTCATATGTAAGTTCAAACTGTACACGAGGGTCCCAATCCACAAAGCGTTCGTAATGTTACGACCAGTCGTAACTCTATAGTTTATCATAGGCGAATGTCGTAGCGCTTCGAACATTTTGTGAATTGAGACCCCAAAATAATATAATTGGATAATAACCCAAGAGAGTGTAGCTTTATTAAGATCGAACGACGAGCCAGGGCCCCGTTTCACAAAGTTATCGTAGCGCTACGACTGTCATACCTCCTATACAGGGCCTAGATTTTCGAAGCTCTCTTAGCGCTAAGATAGTCGTAAGTACCATACATTAACATTAACTTAGCGCTAAGAGAGCTTCGGAAATCTAGGCCCTGTAACATAGACTTACGACAGCCGTAGCGCTAGGATATTTTTGTGAAACGGGGCCCTGTACTCTCGTAGACATTATAAAGCAGGACTTGGTAATATATGATACGTGAGCTGCATGATGCCTATCTGTGTATGATGCGTTTTATCACTGACTGGGAAGAACATACGCCTGCTATATATTTCCATGCTGAAAGCGGAACTTTGTCAACAGCAGCACTGCACGTTAGAGTGAGATTAAAAACAGCAGGCTATGTTCTGGCGTGTGTATCTGGAGTGTAGGTGGAGGAAGCACTTGAGGTCGGTTATTCAGTGCGATGCGGAGCGACAACTCTAAGGTCTGTGTTTTCAGTTATCAGAATCGTGTTGATATAACTCCGTGTGCAGACGCACATCTTAGATGCTGCATGGGATGTCTTGTTAATATAACAATAGTTCACGAAGGCAAATTGTTGGGTCGTTTGGAGATGGTCATTTAAGGTTCGTGTGCTGGAGAATGAGTGTACGTGGTCGTGGTCGTGGTTGTTGACGTGGAAGAGTACGTGGACGTAGACGTGGGCGTGTAAGGCACATGTTTCTCTTTGAAAAGTACAGCCAAATTGTGTTACACAGAAATGTTTACTTTTCATAATCACATCCTGCGTCAAATGATCCACCCTGTATTAAATACTATTACGGACCAATTGCTACAGCAAGATGAATATCATTTGGGCCCTCCTCAAGCCAGTGTTGGTTACTTGACAATATATTTCATCTGTTCCTGCTCGGTAGTTGAATGTTTCCAAATATCTACAAGTAGCGCGTAACTCGTGTCAGATGTGCACTGTGAAACCTCGTAAGTCCGGACCCTCTTGCTTCAGGAACATTGCCAATCCGGACAATGATTGCTGGAACGTCCATAGTGATAAAATTGTTTTATTTACCCATGACTCAGTAAACGTTTGTTAACCCGGGTGATTTCACTGGATACAGACAGTCCGGATTGAAGGGGTTTCACTTTGTTAGGAATAACATTGAATATGACATGTAATCAGTGCCAAAATCATTGAGAAAGAGTACTTGTTATTGTTTTGTTCCTATTTCTTGAAAGCTTTTGAATAAGTGATCGTTATTTATTATTTATTTTTGTCACACAGTTTGCGTGACCTCTGCAATACCATGTCCGCCATGTCTTCTGGTTGTGAGCATTCACACATTGAATATAAAATATAAAACTGAAATCTGCACTTGTATTTTGTTTTCTATTCAGATCGTGAGAGGCGCCATTCAAAGCCTTATCGTAGAGGCCACCGTCACGAAGGAAAACATGCTTGGCAGTGGGTTTATTTGAATCCCTACACCGAGAAATTTTATGTAAAGTCAGCAACACTGCCGGTTTATCATGAATGTACACGTGATGGTTTCATACAGGAGTTCAGTGACTTCATGAATGAACCTGTGAAGCTAAAATGCCTCTTTACAAATGTTTGTATGCCATGGTATTAATACCAGACAGATTTTTGATAAGTAATATCTGATTATATTACTCCTTCTGCAGTTGGTGATATGTATGATTAAAGGCTAGACTGATTAATCCTTTATTAAGAAACAATGGAGTAATTGATAAATAATGACATCATAATGAAACCATATAGGAATATTTTTTTATAAATAATGACGTCATAAATACGGAACAATGAAGCAATTGAAATTATTTATATCATAAAGAGCCAATGAAGAAATGCATATTAAATATAAATAATCTAAAAATGGAACAGTGAAGTATTTTATATATGATGATATCGTGATGTAGCAATATGACAAATGGTAAATAATGGCATTATGACGTCATACTGCAGGAATTCATAAACAAATCAAATTATGATGGAATACTGCAGGATGCGATTAATAATGATGCCACATTGGAACAGTGCTACAATTAATAGATAACGGTATCATAACACATTAGTTTCTTTGAGTGACTCTTTAGAAGCTTGGAAATGGAATATTTACAAACTTTATGAATATTAACAAGTTCTTGTATGTTACTCATTTCTGCTTAACAAAGGGACGGGAATTTGTATGGAAACGTCGCACTCACATAATAAAGGAAGTTGGTATACATACAGTTTGTCAACATTATAACAGATCAGTGGTGGATTATGTGAAAAATGATATCGAACAAGTAGTAACTGAAGAAATCTGATGCTGTAAAGGAAGTATGGGGTTGTGATATCTGATGATATCAAAATCAAACATTAAATCTGAAACAAAAATAGTATCAAAATAAAACGAGTGAGTGAGTTTAGTTTTACGCCGCGCTCAGCAATATTACAGCTTTATGGCGGCGGTCTGTAAATAATCGAGTCTGGACCAGACAGTCATGTGATCAACAGCATGACCATCGATCTGCGTAATTGGGAACCGATGACATGTGTCAAGCAAGTCAGCAAGCCTGACCACCCGATCCCGTTAGTCNCCTCTTACAACAAGCATGGGTTACTGAAGGTTCATTCTAACCCGGACCTTCACGGGTTCATAATAGAACAATGTAGCACATGATGAATAACAATGTCATAATGAAACAATGTTGGACTCGCAAGATATGAAATGAGCAATGTGGCACTTGATAAACAATGAAATGTTTATGAGACAACGAGTCTTACTTGATAGCGCGAATTTGAGTTGTTTCACGTATGTTAATGATGTCACTATGTTTAGATTCTTGCAGTATGTTTTACTGACATTATAGTCAGTACCACTATCTGAGTATCACTGAACAAGTGTGCCAGATTTATCTCTCGCAATTCAGCCTGCCACTTTTTTTAGTCTTTTATAATTTCGAAATCTTATTCCTTCAGTTTACAGTTTGTAATGAACTTGCTATCTCTACCAGTGCAATATGTTCCTTGCTGATAATGAAATCTGTCATCTCCCCCGGCCGCCATTGTAAATACCTGCTCGCTGGCTTGTCAGTTTACGCCGACACGTCACTCATCTGTCAAAGACAGATTCTCTCAGTTCAGCTCACTTCCGGGTTCCGGTCACACCTGTCAGTCACATGTTGAAATCAACATGTCTTTTGGATAAACTAAATTAATGACTAATAAAACCAATCATAGCCTCTATCAGCCGTACATTATACTTTTTTGCACCAATAGGATTCGACCCAGTAGACTTGGCCCCTGTTATTGCATATTACAGGTGTAAACAGACGAAAGTGTATCATATGTTACACTAGAAGGAAGTGTTTTATTGAGATCTTGTGTGGGAAGTTGTATGCGAAAGCCACCCAAATTCACAAATAAACACGCGTTAAGAAGATACATACAGGCTGGAAACACATTAGTGAGTATTTGTCACTGATGAGCGTTTTAACTACTCAACCTAGACAGGTTGGTAATACAGGAACACACGTTACATTGACGTCATATTGTGTAACGTCCGTTTATCGTGTGTCACAGCGGATGTCGTG
>VKKT01002646.1:89783-100344 GCA_008038995.1 Haliotis laevigata | reverse complement strand
AACCAATGCAGTGAAATACTGGTGCAGACTTCTAAACATGCCTGACTATAGATTACCAAAACGATGTTATTTTATGCTATTATGTTTTGAAACATAATATGTGCTCTACTTATCATCAAATTTATGTACATGTATTTTGGGCCGGAGGCCTGTTACTGAAATAAAATTCTGTTCTGTTCTGTTCTGTTAATGTCCCCGTATCATGCTTGTCGTAAAGACATTTCCAACAAATAAAAACATCAAAACCGTAAAACGAACCTTCACATGATTGACAGTGGTGTTGTATTCCTATGTGAACACTTACCTTAGACTTGGCAGCAAGAGTTGCCATTGTCACACGTTTGGCCCTGCACGATGTTTGCGCATGTTATAAGCTGGCAAGTCCGTCCGGTTCCGCTAGCCGTACAACCTAAAGGATACATACATAAGCTCACTACATATAATGTATCAGATACGTATTGACATTGCTTTTACCGCAACCATTTCTTTACTCAATTTGGTAAATGAATTCGATAATCAGTCTGTTGGTATAATCCTTATTGAATCTGCTAGTGCACGACACTTAAACAGAAATGCAAAAGTATCTGCGACCTTAACATTGCCCATATTGGAAACGTTTTTAGTGAACTAAACATTTCTCTCCAGTTACGACTGATGGTTTTATCTGATGAATTCGAAGCCGCTATCCATGGAAGCTCATTACGTAGTAATGTGACCGTGCTTTGACTACCATCATTTGATTTTTAAATATAAGGAAAAATGAGGTCACTTTTCATTTAAACACTCTCGCTTGGCTCAAGCCGCAATGAATAAATCACCTTAGTACACATTGAGAAGATACACGTCCACACTTTAATCCTACATAGGCCACCCCCCACGAATTATTTCGCTTATAAGTTGTCCATCGGTCCATTCTGCATACATGGTTGTCCCCAAAATCGTAAGAATAACCACCTTATACATTTATCAACTTCGTTTTTCGAAAAACAGGAAAGACACAGAAACAACTTTGAGTCGTTCCCCCGAGACATGTTTCTTTCCTAAAATAACTTGAATCTTTCAAGTCACAATTGAAGACTGTTCTCTTCTCCCAGGCTTTCCCTTGCTAAGCGCACAGAGCATAGGACTATAAATGATGCGCTATATAAATTCATGAATTACTATTATATCGTAACTAATCGGAGAATGGCATTTTAGATTAGTAATTCGGGCAAGTATATTAGAAATAATAGATTACCTCTCTGAAAGTATGAATCCGACATTTATCAGTAAGGTGAAACATAAATAAACCAGTATTTTATCATTTATTCAACAGAGGAACTAGTGACTGGAAATTAACCATACCGTGTTGGCCCTTTTGTAAATATATATTTATTTATGGTTAAGGATTCCTTATACATATAAAGCACTTAAACCGTTTCCAGTTCCGTTTTACTGGATACATTTCAATACTATAGAATATTCTACTATAACCTCACATGACATGCGCGGTGGGTTTACCTAGTGGTTAAAACGTTCGTTCGTCACACCGAAGGCCCGGATTCGATTCTCCACATGGTTACAATGTGTGAAGCCCATTTTTGGTGTTCCCCGTTTTGATATTGCTGGAGCATTGCTGAAAGCGGCGTAAATCTATGCTCGCTCACTCACTCACATGGCATGCTTCAATCATGTGCGAATACCCTACGGAGAACTGGAGTGAAACCAGTTTTATTCTTACTGTTATTTTCTGTTGTAGTCGCTTCAACTTGCGTCGTAGTTTCATTTTCGTTGTCATCTTCTTCATCCTTATCTTCATCCTCATCGTCGTCCCAGTCTTCATCGTCGTCATCTTCAGATGGTAAAAAACCTCCGATTCTCATTAAAAGTTTGAGAATTTCTATATGTTTCATTGAGTTCTCATGCACCTCCTCTGTATTACCCAAAGAAAAGAGACCGACTAAAAGTAACACCACACGAAACATCGTAAGTTTTCGTAACACAAGTTTTCGTATTACAAGCTGTAGCTACACACAGGGAGCTAATGCATAATTGCACATGAATTCCATGTCTTATATCCACTCACAACTGCCGTATATTGCTCATGTCACATTTTGATTCATTTTATTTACCAAGGTGTTTGGATATTATATTTATTAAAGCTCTTGTTCCGAGCTGATTATTGGTTTGCAGCCTGTAACAGACAAACACGTAAATATTTTTAATAACATTTTATTGGACAGGTTGATGATTCACTGGTTTCAGTCTGTGTATGTCCGGCTCTTTGATACAATGGACGACCCATCACGGGCGGCAAGAGAATTGTGTACAGTAACAGTCACTATCACACGATAAATCTATCTTTGACATGTAATAAGTAGGAGCATGTTTTCAAACAGGGATATTTTTCGCATGCTCTTTTTGTGTGTTTTTTCACAATGGAGAAAGATATATTGGGGTTTTTTATTGCTTTTTTCACTGCCATTTGCTGTGTAGAGTTGAGTACCTTGGACGCACTGGGGTTCTCTCATCAAACTATGTCATTCATACACTACTGAACGTCAGATTCTCGGTCACGTGACCGGCATTTGGTCCACCGCAAACAATAAATGTTGGCGAGCTATAGCCCGTGTTTTAGATTGTATTGTCTTCTTTACTTGGACTGTTTTAGCTTTGCTCGCTAGTTTTATATTATTTCTGTGATTTTCTAGTATTTTTACTGTCCATCGTCGACAGGTTTTCACTTTTTATCGTATAAATTGTTTTCGTCACGATATGGCTGAGATAGTGCCGATGTGACGTTAAATATTAACTCACTCACTCACTCACGGAAACAATAAAAGGGTATATCCAACAGTTTGGTTCATGTTCAATGGCCAGTCACTGCCTTTCGCAGATTGCCTGTAGATATACATTGTATACATTGGTCTTGTCATTTACCATTATTAATGTTATCTGTGCATGTAACAGTCAATATTAATCTTTATTATATTAATTTTACGCAGAATCGTGACAAACATTCTTCGACCGAATTGTACTGAGATGCAATCTATGTGCGGTGACTGGCAGAAAAATGAATGTGTGAAGTTATGATCAATACTCAACTTCATCACCTCCTATCCATGCTGAGTTTATTGACGACATGCTCTGAATAGGAATATTGCACTCTCCTACAACCATTGACATCACTCCATAGGAAATTGTAAAGAAATGTATTATGTGTGCTTGTTGTTAAACGTGGGTGCGAGTGCGAGTATGGTTTTAATCCGCTTTTAGCAATATTCCTAGTTAAAGAGGAAAGTTATACGTATATTGTTTTAAATATGTTTCAGTTCACAGATTGCAAGTGGGGAGTGAAAATGAGTTATATGCCCGATGAAAAATCGTCTCGGCCAGCTGCTGAGAGTAGCGAGCGTATTTTCTTTTGAACCAATAATCTATGTGGCAATTCAGGTCCGTCTAAATATCAGATATTAGCTGGGGAAGGGTAACTGAATTATGTTATTTTTCTGTATTTTCACAAAAATTCCCATCGTAATTTATTAAACCGTAAACACAACGACACATTGTCAACACTGCGCGTGACGACTTTATTCATTTATCCGTTGTTCAAATTTAGTTCAATCAATAATGTGAAAAAATGTGTTTCTACCTTTTAATGAACAATGCAGAAAATACATTTCCCGTCTACTACTTCGTGCACCTTATTTGTCTGTATATATTAATGTAAACAAATCAATCACAACATAACTTATTTGATCTTATTTGGGAATCTGGAAAATGTGATTGGGCTTGTAAACAGTATGTTTCCATGGATGTATCTGGCCATACCCAGAAGCAAATATTCAGCAGCTTATCTGCAGCAATTTTTAGCAAAATTTCCCTCTTCAAAATATGTACTCCATCCAAAAATGACACTGAATATAAGGAAATCCTTTCCAATTTGTTTTTCTATGTGGAATCCTAATTTACAAACTAATGTCACAGCACCAGAACACAAAGAAGATCCAGGACACAGTCTGCACCTGTACACTGACCCATCTTCCAGAAATAGGAAACCTGTGATGCAAAATCTTTGAACAGAGGATTCTCAGTTATCCAAACAATTGACTAAGATTGAAATGCATAGAATGTTACACAAAATATAAATATACTGCTTTTTCTTCATAGATATTTAACTGCTAACTAAGAATATATCCTATGTTCAAAGCTTTTTGTCAATGAAATTACATACTGACATTATTGTTTCTCAAGCAATGATAATCTTTGTTTTATTAAATCTGAGTCCCTAAGGGTTGTGTTGTGTTCGGTTGAGTTTTACGTCACGTCGGCATTTTTCCAGCCAGAGTTAATACGCATTTTAAGTACAATGTCTAAATGAGTTTTATTTTAAAAGCATAATATATTCATTACATTGTTATACAAAAACAGAAAATGTCATAACACTAAATTAAAAAACACGCAAATCGTTATTCACATTACATAGTTAGAAATTATGATACATATTAACTTCCCCCATGGTAGTTCACAATGAGATGCCCGCTCACGCGGGAAAACAGATCTTTCAGATTTATCGAATCATAATGTGAATCACTTGCAGTCGAAATGACCACACAGTCAAGCAGTATATGGTTAATGGTGAACGCTTCATCTCAAGAGACACACATGGGAGGTCCATACCCGACTGTTTTCAGAAGATAGTCATGACTAAAGCGACTGTGGCCAATACGACATCGCCGTAAAATTACCTCATCATGTCTTGACTGACAACCCAAATAGGTATAACCAATTGTTGGCTTCAATTCAAGAAGTTTATTTCTTCCTGCTTGGGTGTCTCACCTGTTTTGCAAAGGGTCCCGAGTAAAACTTTTGATAGTGGGTTTGAAATCACTATACGAGATCAGGAGTGGAAACAAGGGCTTGCCAAGAGCTGCTTTAGCTGCAGCATCGACCTTTGTGTTACCGGCAACCAGCAGAGGACGATGTCGCATTGGCCAGTAGAAAGATCGTTGTAAAGTTCTAAAGTGTCTAGGATGATTTGAAGTAACATTTTGAAGTGCTTGAAGGCAAAATAACGAATCTGTAAAAACGATGGAGTGTTTGGAATGGTTCTGTTGTTTAATATAGGTCAAATCTGTAAAGGTAGCTTTGGTCTCAGCAGTGAAAATGGAACTATTGGCTGTAATTCTGGAGGAGACAGTCTTGGATCCAATGGCTCTATCACTGGTAACTTGGCCGTCACTCTTGGATCCTTTTGAGAAACTGGATCAATGGGTGTTATACTTTGAACGTAACTGGTTGTATTCCTGTTGGCACACTAAAGGATTTGTTTCAGACTTTTTGAGTTTGGTGAGGTAGGATCGACCTGTGGTTTCACCATCTGCCACCGTGGTGATGACATAAGTCGGTAAGGTGCTACGATTTTGAGATCGATTTTAGCTGCAGATATGTGTGGTTGACTTCTGATTCAAAGTGGTGGAACCAGGCTTGGCAGATCAGGGAACAAGTTTTCATAGAGAGGGTTGAAAACACAATTGTATGCTGGATTGGACTCATTTGAACGTAATTTACAAGATATCCTGCGTTGAAAGTTTAATGCGGCGTTGTTCAATGGAAGGTTCGTTAGCCCCCGCATATAGACTGTCCACCGGAGAGATCCTAAAAGCTCCCAGACAAAGCCTCGGGTGTTGGTGGTGGATATAATCTATTTATTTTCTAAATTGCTTTTGCAGGTTCCACCATAAACAATGGAACCGAACTCTAGTTTAGAGCGAACGAATGATCTGTACAAGTGAAGGAGGGTAGTCTGATCCCCTTCCCATTCCGTATTTGAAACGACTTTGAGAAAGTCAAGAGCCTTCAAGCACTTTGTTTTCAAATATTTTATGTGTGGTAAGAATGTCAAGTGACGGTCTTATATGAGGCCCAGTATTTTGGCTATCCCTAAAGGGACAGAACTCTAATACTGGTAAATTCCTCAAAAGCTGATAATTTCTAAGAGGTATTATATCAAATCTGTGTTAAATATATGTTTCCATACTCATTCCAATTACACGAATAGTTAACTGAGAATTTTGTAAGTTATTCTGTTCCAAGACTGCATAATGCCTGACCAGGGTGTGACGAAAACGTAGCCTTTGTTTTCTCAAATTCTGTGGATGATGAAATAACTTAATTATGAGTTATGATACTAGCAATCACTTTCAGAATAATCTTATTAGTAAATATATTATTTAAAAAACCAAAGCTATCTTAATGCAGGAGCCAACAAGTTAGTACCAAATGATTGTTATGCCATGATATGTATATAGTGTTTGTTTGCCTAGTTCTGCCTTAAAATCATATGAATCTGATATGTCAGTCAATTAAATAATTATTTATCATTGATTGGATTATTATTTGTTTTATTACCTTTCCACGTTTACCAGAGGACGCAAGATTCTTAAAACATACCTTGCTATCATTTCCAGTGAATTGATTAAAATGACAGTTATGTTTTCGTCTCCGATCCACATGGAGTAAGGTAATTCAATTCAAGAACCCATCTCTTTATAGAAATTCTGAAATATTGAAGGCATGGTTTTATAGACACTCATTTGAATCATTTTTGATATTTGGATATTGCGTAATAGGCAAGTGCTGTCACTGACTATATTTCCGTTTGAATACAAAAATATTACTCCTCGAATATATTGCTCTATTACCAGATACTGTAGGCCTTCAGGTTGTGCTTTTAAAACTTTAAAACAACCTAAAAATATGTGACAAATTTAAGAATATTCAAGAGCGAAGGCGACAATATCCACCACATTGTTCTTTAATGAAACAAGTTTTGCTATTTCGGTCGGCCCTAACCGAAATCAGATCGCTGTCCGATTAGTTTACATTGTGCTTTCTAGCCTGTCTCATTCAGCTTTATGGCCTACCAACTCAATGCCCACTATTGACTAAAAACGTAAAGCAAAACCAATTTTGTAATTACAAGAATTTTCCGTGTTTATAACATTTGCAAAGTCTGAAACAGCTATTTGTTGTCATCTATTGGTAATGATTTTGCACATGATCGAAAGCGTGGAACTTCATGCAAATTCTCACCTCCGTGCAGACGTAGTTTTCGTGAACGATGGTGCCGACATTTAGCTGATCGTGAGACATATCGCACTCCTTGATCCGCCAAATCTTTTTTTCGTGATCGTAATGCTTGTGTTAAAGGTACACATCAAATCGCAGCAATATGTAATAGATATAGCGAATGTGAATGACATAATTTGAAGCACATCGCCTCGGAGGCATCGTTTGACCCCGGAAATAAGTCTGACAAAGACACAAAGCGCGTCCGGCCTGCTGATTGGCCAACATTGACGTATGCGCCAGTTTTGACTGACAGACTGGATGCTCTTAACACATGAAGAGATAGATCTATTCTAATCTCAATTGTCCTCAGAGTTCAGGCGCATAAGTATACAACTGTGGCAGTTGATTGTAGCAGCTGATGTATGTATTCCATTACTTAAATGGAATCTGAAGTGAATGATATTAGACAACATTCTTTGATCATAAAAATTTCAACATGAAAGACCTTATGCAACAACAGAAACTACTCTCCCAATACCTAGAATCTAATGTGAAGGAAATACTGCAATTCAAAGAACATTTTGCTCCGTACTCCGTATGAAGTCAAAAACACTCTGTCATAAATGTGATCACTCAGGACAGAGGAAATGTTGTCAAAGTCAAACTACCACAACACAAAACACTAACCCAATACAGAAATTCATGACAAAGTCAAACCGCCGCAACACTAAACACTAACTCAATACATAGAAATTGATGTGAACGTCAAACCACCACAACGAAAAACATTGACTCAATACATAGAAATTGGTAGGAAGTCAAACCCCCACAACACTAAACACTAACTCAATGCATAGAAACTGACGTGAAAGTCAAACCGCCACAACATTAAACACGAACACAATAGATAGACATTCATGTGAAAGTCAAACCGCCACAGCACTAAACACTGATACGAAAGTCCCACCGCCACAACATTATAAACACTCACTCATTACATATACATGGACGTGGAGGATATTCTACAAGAACAGACATCAAAACCATGAACGACTGAACACTCGGCCAATATTCAGACCTGCCGTAAAGAATTTTCTTCATCATCTGAGAAATCTCGTTCAATACTCAACCGAAGTGAAGAAGGATTTTTGTCTCGCATGACAACAGTTAAAACTAAATGTCGTATTAGAGTTTTTTATTAACCACTCAATACAAAGACCACGCATGGAGGACGTGTTTCGAATGAGAACACTCGATCTAAGCGCAGACCTGATAAGAATTATATTATTCCTGAACGGAGAATACTCGCTGAATACCAGACCTGACCTGAATGATATTATCAATCAACTGAGAACACTCGCTCATTACACAGATACAGCAAGAAGGATATTCTTCCTCCTCGGGGCACTCTAGCTCATTACGCAGACCTGACCGGAAGAATAATCTGCCTGAGCAGGGAACACTTGCACAATACGCAGCCCTGTATGCTAAGGAAAGATGTTATTTTTTCCTCAACAGAGAACACTTGCTCAATATGGCAACCCTGTGGGGAAGAATACCATTTTCTTTCTCTCAACAGAGAACACTGGCTCAATACGTAATCCTGACGGGAAGGGTGATATTCTCCCTGAACAGAGAACACTGGCTTAATACGGAGACTTGATGGGAAGAATGATACTCTCCATGAATAGAGAAAAGTGGCAGCTCAATAGAGAGACCTGACGGAAAGGAAGATATTCTCCCCCAACAGACAACACTGGCTCAATCCGTAGACCTGACGGGAAGGATGATATTCTCCCTCAACAGAGAACACTGGCTCAGTACGGAGACTTGATGGGAAGAATGATACTCTCCATGAATAGAGAAAACTGGCAGCTCAATAGACAGACCTGACGGGAAGGAAGATATTCTCCCTCAACAGAGCACCCTGGCTCAATACGGAGACTTGATGGGAAAAATTATACTCTCCATGAATAGAGAAAACTGGCGGCTCAATAGAGAGACCTGACGGGCAGGAGGATATTCTACCTCAACAGAGAAGACTGGCTCAATACGTAGACCTGACGGGAAGGATGATTTTTTCCATCAACAGAGAACACTAGCTCAATGCCCAGACCTGACGGGAAGGGTGATAATCTCCCTCAACAGAGAACACTGGCTCAATACAGAGAGCTGACGGGAGGGATGATATTTTACATCAACAGAGAAAACTGGATCAATACGGACACCTGTCGGGATGGATGATAGTTTCCCTCAACAGTGAACACTGGCCCAATCCGTAGACCTGACGGGGAGGATGATATTCTCCCTCAACAGAGAACACTGACTCAATATGCAGACCTGACGGGGAGGAAGATACTCTCCCAACGGAGAACACTGACTCAATACGGAGACCTGACGGGGTGGAGGATATTTTCCCTCAACAGAGAACACTGGCTCAATACGTAGTCCTGACGGGAAGGGTGGTAATCTCCCTCAACAGAGAACACTGACATAATACGTAGACCTGACGGGAAGGATGATATTCTCCCTCACAGAGCACCCTGGCTCAATACAGATACTTGTTCGGAAGGATGATATTCACCCTCAAAAAAGGACACTGACTCAATACGGAGACTCGATGCGAAGAATGATACGCTCCATGAATAGAGAAAACTGGCGGCTCAATAGGGAGACCTGACGGGGAGGAGGATATTTACCATCAACGGAGGACACTAGCTCAATACGTAAACCTGGCGGGGAGGATTATATTCTCCACCAACAGAGAATCCTGACGCAATACGGAGAGATGACGGGAAGGATCATACCCTCCCTCAACAGTGAACACTGGCCCAAGCCGTAGAACTGACGGGGAGGATGATATTTTCCCTCAACAGAACATCCTGGCTCGATGCGTAGACCTGACCGGAAGGATGATATTCTGCTTTAACAGAGAACACTGACTCAATGCGGAGACCTGACGGGAAGGATGATATTTTCCGTCAACAGAGAACACTGGCACAATAGGCAGACCTGACGGGAAGGATGATATTTTCCCTCAACAGAGAACACTGTCTCAATTCGGAAACTTGATGGGCAGGATGATATTCTCCCTCAACAGAGAACATTGGCTCAACACGTAGACCTGACGGGAAGTATTATATTCTTCCTCAACAGTGAACCCTTGCTCAATACAGCGACCTGACGGGAAGGATGACATCCCCCCTCAACAGAGAACACTGCCTCAATACGTAGACCTGACGGGAAGTATTATATTCTTCCTCAACAGTGAACACTGGCCCAAGCCGTAGAACTGACGGGGARGATGATATTTTCCCTCAACAGAACATCCTGGCTCGATGCGTAGACCTGACGGGAAGTATTATATTCTCCCTCAACAGAGAACCCTTGCTCAATACAGCGACCTGACGGGAAGGATGACATTCTCGCTCAACAGAGAACACTGGCTCAATACGTAGACCTGACGGGAAGTATTATATTCTTCCTCAACAGTGAACACTGGCCCAAG